>PVKE010002990.1:0-76376 GCA_004027555.1 Craseonycteris thonglongyai
AATAATAAAAGAAAAGAAAACCTGAGCCATTTTTTTTTTAGAAGTAAAAGAAAATGGAAGAACAGAGGCAGGAGTGAACTGTGAAATACAAACAAGTACATAGTCAGTATATATTAAACTGTGCAAAATACTTTGTATTCATTTGATCTAGATTCTAGACTCAGATCATTAGAAACAGGTTTTTGATAAGCATTCAGCAGGACATGTAAACATCACGAAAGATGTGGGACAGTTTTTCGTTACGTACACTGTAGCCCTCCCAATGTGTGTTTTCACCCCCCAGCGATTAACTCAATTCTGATGCTGATAGCTGTGAGCAGATAGCAGGGTCATCCCTTTTTGAACACCATTCTCAAGTCCAGGCTGTTAGCTGTCCTTCTGACCCCCTGCCTATAATTTGGAGATTCCCATCACTCTCTCTTTGGGTTCCATTAATTTGCTAGAATAGCTCACAGAACTCAGAGAAACGTTTGCTTATGTGTACCAATATATTATAGAGGACATTCTGAAGGATACAGTGATCAGCTACATGTGGAGGTACACGAGGCAGGGAGTGCAGGAGCTTCTGTCCCCATGAAAGTGGGGTGCCCCCTCCCCCAGCACAGTGCATGTGTTCCACGCTGAAACTCTTTAAACCCATCCTTTTGGGGATTTTATGGAGGCGTCATTACATGTGCACGATGGATTAAATCGTTGGCCTTTGGTGATTGAAGTCAATCTCCAGCTCCTCCCCTCCCCAGGGGGTGGGGCTAAGAGTTTGAACCCAGTAAGCACAAGGTTGAGGTCCCTGCCAAGCAGTCCCATCCTTAGGGGCTTTGCAGAGTCACCTCATTAACATAAACTCCTGTGTGGTTGGAAGAGGCTGGTTATGAATAACAAAAGGTGCTCCTTGCCCACTTTCACTTAGGAAATTCCAAGGGCTCTGTCCTAGGAGACCAAAATACATATCTATTTCTTATAAATGACAATATCACACACCCCCAAATGCCACTACTCCCCCCCCAATTATTATGACAACCAGTGTGCCCCCAGTGTCCAAAGTACTCTCCAGGAGGGGCACCACCGCTGCTGAGAGGAGTGGGAAGGGTTTGATCACCCAGGCTGGTGGAGCTAACCCTTTCCTACACGGACAGAGACCCACACGGTTCAGCTCCAGGGGAGACCTCCAGATACCATAGAGGCTTATGCACTTGGCCCTTCTAGAGAGGACCCCTTGGTTCTAGTCATGCACTTGAGCCATGGAAGGCAGATGCTCCCTCAAAGCAAAGAAGCCATAACAGGCATCATGGCCTACCCAGAGGATTATAGAACCTGGAGTCAGATCGGAACTAAGTTCCAATCCCAACACTGCCTCTTACAAACGAGCGACCATGAACGAGTCACATGGTAATAACAGTAATAGTCACAGCTACATAAATAGTTGCTGTCATTCAACTAACATTAATGCAGCATGTGCTTCGTTCCAGCCAGGGTTCTAAGTTCTTAGCAGTCATTAACTCACCATTTTTAAGTTTTTTGATACAGTCACAATTAGAAATACATTTTACATCATGACTCATCTCTCTCTCTCACACACACACACACACACACTTTCTCTCCAAATGAAACAGAAGTTCACCGTTACTACATATGACATACTCTGATATTTTGTCATCTATTCTAGGGATTGGCAAACTATTGTTATAAAGGGATAATAATTATTTTAGGCTTTAGGCTAGGCTCCATACTGACTATCAACTCTACCATTGTAGAACAAAAGCAGCTTAAATATTATGTGAAAAAATGGATATGGCTGTGTTCCAATAAAACTTTATTTACAAAAATAAGCCATGGGCCATAGTTTACTGACCCCTGGATTCTCTTGTTTTTCTTTCATTCTTTTTTAATGCTGATCATTAAAGTAAACTTTCACTGAAAGGATCATTACCTGTAATTTAAAAAACTCATTTAATCTTTATAATAACCCTATGAAATAAGTAACCCCATTTCACAGAGGACAAATTGAGGCGCACAGAGGTTAACTAACTTGTCCAAGGTCATCTAGCTGATAAGAGATAGAACTGGCCTGGATTATAAGCAGTCTGGCTCAGAGCCCAGTTTTAATCTCCACTCCAAAGCACTCAATAAAGATTGGCTATTGTTATTATTGTTGTTGTTATTATTCAACTAGCTGTGAAAGAACCCAAAAGACCAGTCATTGAAGCCAACTTTTTCAGGATGAATTTGGAGAGTGCTCTCCTTTTTTATGTTCAAAGGGTTGTGAGGCTATATAGGGGGCAGATCTCATTTACTTGAATTACCGTAAACAACCTTCGGAACCATCTATTATTATAGAATAGCTACATGCTTAAAACAAGAAACTTGGAAAACTCAGAAAAAGTGATTCTTTAATGGACAAATAGAGTTGTGGTTTATTAAAACAATGTTTTGGTTAAAACACACACACACACAACTTGGACTGCTTTTGAACTAAAGTGGTTGCCTTCTAATGTCTCCGGATTGGGAAGTAGACCTCTAGGAATACAGCTTCAATTGGGGGCTTGCAAGTTGGGGATGGTGGAGACCATAGAAAACAACGGCTGTCATCTTAATGAACTCTGGTGTTCAGATTTTGAAACCTCCAAGAGTCCACATGCTGTTTTCTTCATTCATGTGTGTTTGGCATCAGATTAATCTTGTTTGGAGACTTTCTTTTATATGCTCCTACCTTCTCCCCTCCATCCAGGAAATACAGCCAAGTGTCACAAAATAACTTTACAACTATACAGAGCTGTCCATATGGTGAAAGTACTCACCCTCTTCCTCTAATTAAGAGAATTTCAGGGAAGCTGGGATGGCTCAGCGGGTTAAGCACTCGCTTCGCAGCCCTGGGGACCGAGGATCGAATCCCGGCCCCGGCCCGTGCGGACCCATATGCTGAACTGGGGTGTGCTTCCCATGTGGGAGGCCCCTGGTTCGGTTCTTGCCCCCCAGTTGGTCCCCTGGCTCAAGGGGTTTACCTCCCATGCAGGAGGTCCCCAGCCCAGTTCCCAACCTGCACAGCCCTGCCCACCTGTGTAGAACGAAGCCATGTTGAAAACTGATGATGTACAACTATGGAGACTGCTCTGGGCCCTCCCCCTTCTCTCTGTCTAGCTCTGTCTCTGTCCAAAACAATAAAATAAATCTCTTAAAAAAAAAGAGAGAACTTCATCAAGAATGCATGATAATTAGGTTACCAAGCTGCACCCAGGTCACAGCATCTCCCTGGGGGCTGGGGGTGTCCTATGCTGGGAGCCTCCTAAATGAATGTGTGCATAGCCCAGCTTACCATCATCAAACCCGAATCCTGAGAAATGTGTAGAGCATTAGAGCACGTTGGAAGAATCTGCGGTGCCTGAGTCTGATATGTACCTACTGGGAGAGTACCACCCACAAACTCTCAAACGTGACATTCCATCGGCCCCGACCCCACCAGCCCCAGCACAGTTTGATGGACAAGCTACAAATGGAAGCCTTTTTTGGAAAAACTCAGCTTTTTCAGTTCTCTATTCTGGTTTAACTTGATCATTTCTTAAAAAACAAATCTGTTTCTGCTTCTTTAGGAAATTAACCAGTGATTTTTTTTTTTTTTAACTCCAAAGAGTGAGTAACGATGAAAAAAAAAAAGGTTTTCTTGTGAGATGGTATCATCTGATGGTGGGTATTCCTGCAGGGTTTATAGAAACAGGTTCTTGGCTTAAGGGAGCGAGAACGGGGACTGGGGGATTTTGAAAATGACCAGCTTGTGGAATGCCTGCTGCATATCAGATTGGGTGTTTACACGCCCGCTATCTCATTTTATCCGCTCTGCTACCAGAGTGGACTTCAGCTGCGGCATATGGAGGCAAGGATTCCATTTATTTGACTGGGTGCCGCGCTAGGTCAGACAGCGGGGGTCCTCCCCCTCCGGGCTACAGAGGGCGCTGAAGCCCACAGACCAGGGTGGTGTGTTTGTGGAGTTTATTAGGGACACACTCAGCAGGCAGATCACGATGAAACCCATGGTTTTTGTCTTCCCTTACTCCAGATGTATTTCACATTAATTAATGCTGAGTCTCCACCGAATTTTTTTCCCTTAGCTTCTCAGTCTTTGCAACCCTGGAAAAACATTTTCTACTTGGATAAAGAGGTCTGGCCCAGGCTAACACTCTGTTACTTAACTCCCGGGACAGTTGTGCTTTTCTTGGGCTATTCCAGACTTTTCCATGTCTGTACAACTAGTTTTTATCAAGTTCCTTGAAAAGAGGTCCCACCTATGCTGTTCAAAACCCTCTAATAAGCAGCAGACAAGCAGATTTTAGGAAAACCAGAAATAATGCGAATGCTCAAGGAGCAGATAGGTATTCTAAGAGTGTGCCTCAGAAACTTGTGGGCATCTTTAAAATTTTGTTCTCACTTTTATACAATATTTGGATCCCTTATCTTTAAAAAACTTTTTTAGAATATTCTAGATAATGCTGAAGTTCACTTTGATTCCTGTCCCCTCTTCTTTGCCTGCCAGAAGTAATTACTGTTCTGAACTTGGGGATATCCTTTCAGATATTTATAAATATATAAGTGCCCATGGAAAATACGAAGGAACATTTTATGTGTTTCTAATAAATGGAAATAACATGCAGTATATAACTTTCAGAAGATTGGTGCATTTACTCAATATTGTTTTGGTGTGTCCATGTTAACACATGGAAATAGGGTTCATTCAATTGAATTTAGTTTTCCGTGGTTGAATATATTACTTACATTTTATTTCTCTAATCTCCTTTGGCTGGACAGCCAACTCATTTCCAATGTTTTACTATTTACAAACCGTTCTGCAATTAACATCTTTTTACGTGTCCCTTGCTCACATGTATGGGTTTTCTAGGATAGGAATGAGAAGTAGAATTACTAGGAATGTTTTCTTTTATTTGTAATTTAGTTGGGGTTTTTTTTAATCTAAGAAATATGTGCATATAGTTTAAAACTCGTGTAGTCCTCCAAAGAGAAGCATAATGAAAAACAATAGTCCCCAGTGACTTCCCTCCCACACCCTCTCTTTCTGCCCAGATTCTTACTGATTTTTTTGGTGCTTACCTCACATTTCTAAGCCACCTGTTTCTTTTACTGCTTTATGGTTGCTTTTTTTTCTGTGGTAGGCACTATCTATCTATGGCTTCCCAAACTAGAATTCAGCTCTCTTTTCTCATCCTTGTCCTCATCACACACATACAAGCTTCCTCCCAATGTCAATAAATCGCCATTTCAGCTTGGCCAATATAGAGTAGTTGCCTTCTCATAACTATACAAATACTTTGCACAGATAAGCCATTTTGTCGGCAATGACTTTTCCTGTGCTGTGTACTGTCCTGGGAGTTGGCATTTGTTGAGTAAACGCTCTCCTCGGATGAGTCTACGTGGCAGCTTCTTGCGTCTTGGCCAGCACACTGAGGGTGAGTGGCCGGTGGTTAGGTGTGCACATGGCCCCGCCGAGAAGGAATGTGCAACCAGGCGGCGGTGAAACGGTTTGGGGGTGAGTAATGTGTGGAAACAACCCCAAAACCTTTTCCCAGGTCACACAATGATTCCCTCCTTGGCCCTTAAATGTTTGTTTTCCTCATTTTCTCTTCATTTTTCACAGCGTCCTCGACCCTGCAACCTCCAGCCAGGAGCTGGAGTGCTAAGCTCTGGCGCTGGGGCCCCTGATGAGGTGTCTCGCCTGACAGCCGTGCTCCTGGCCTCAGCTCTTCACAGTTGTGTGTGTGAAGCTGAGATCACCAGCTACATCCCCCCCCCTTTTTTTTAAGGGTCAGGAAGGGTTGATGTCATTAATTTTTTGTTTTATAATAGGAGTAATACAGCCTTTTGGTAAAATAAATAAATAAATAAATAAATAATTGGAACAGGAAGGGAAATGTGGAGAATGACAGTATAAGACCCCTTGGGCTCCTCAACCAGCCCAGCCACTTCACGGCCTCCTCAGAAGCAGATTTCCTGGATTCAAGTCCCAGCACTCACTAGCTGTGTGTCCTTGAGCAAGTTGCTTAACCTCTGGGAGCCTCAGTTTCTCATCTGTAAAATGGGGGGATAAAGATGCTCACCTCAGAGAGTTTCATGTGGATTAAAAGTTAATACTTACAAAGTGGCAGAGAGAAAGCCCTTAAGAGAGATTGACCAGGAATATTTTTAAGTGTTTATCCTTTTAGACCAGTGGTTCTTAACCTTGGCTACACACTGAAGTCACATGGGGGAGCTTTCAACCTTCCTAATGCCTAGGCCCCACCCTCAGCAGTTCTGATTGTACTGGTCTGGGGTGCAACCTGAGCCTCAGGCTTTTTAAATGCTCCTCACATCATTACAGTGTACAGCCAGGGTTGAGAATCCGTATGCTACCCATTTTCCACATGTATCGGTTAAGATGGGTAAGGTTATGCTGCAGTAACAAACATCTCCCAAATCTCACTGACTTCTCATTTATGATACGTGTCTATTGTGGCCTATTGCATATCATCTTTATTCTGGAACTCAGACTGACAAGGTAGCCTTCATCCGGAACACCTAGTCTTCTGAAGTAGGAAGAGAGAAAGTGCATGGTGAACCATGCACTGACTCTTAAAGCTTCTGACCAGAAGTGAAAGATAACTTCTGCTCATAAAGCACTGGCCAAAGCAAGTTACATGGTCACACCTGAATTCAACAGGGAGGGTCTATATCAGGAGCTGGCAGACTGGGAATGGCCAGATAGTAAATAGTTAGGTTTTGCAGGACACATGGTCTGTCACAACTACTCACCTCTGCCTTCAAAGCACAAAGCAACCATGGACAATACACTGTTAAAATATATAAAGATCATCCTTAGCTCATGAGCCAAACAGAAACGGGCAGCAGGCCACATTTGGCCCAGAAGCTGTAGGTAGCCAAGCCCTGATATGGATCATCCTTCTATAGTAAGGTGACCAGATTTGAACATTGGTAAAGCGGGACACCATTGACCGGTGGGGAGGGGGTTCTCGGTTAAAAATTGGGTCTATCTCCCGCCGTTCCCTAGCTTGTCGTGCATTCTTTCCAAAAATCGGGACTTTTTTAAAACACCGCGGGACACGGGACAAATTGTTAAAAATCGGGCCCGTCCCGCCAAAAGCGGGACGTCTGGTCACCTTATTCTATAGGGAGAAGTTCTTCAGAAACGGGCCCCAAGTGTGGATGAAAACTAATGTAGTCTGCTCTACCTTATGCATAGAACAGCAAGGGAGAGTGAGAACGCGCCCTTTTTATTGCACAATTGTGTTTCCTACAATATATACTGCATGGCTTTTTTTACTGAATACCGTATTTCTTGGTGATAGTTTCATGTCAGTAGCAATAGCACAATTTCATTCTTTTTAACGGCTACCTCATTTTCCTTGAGCTGGAGGCACCATATTGGATTTTGTTTGTGGGACTGATCTTATAATTAATCCTCTGTTGTTAGGTACCAGTGACATTTAAAATGTCAGGAGGAGTAAGGCAGCCTCTATCGAGAGATTGTTGTAAAGAGAGAACCAGCATTCCAGCTCTCCCACTGTTGATACCTAGTTTAACTAGCTTTCCCTGAAATCTTCCAGACCTCTCTGAAGACACATTTCCAAGAGGCCCTCTTTATTACTCCATCTCTGGTCCTTGCAGCACTGAACACAGTTACAACTCCAGGGGCATTTGTGGGGAGGGGGAGATTGAAATACTAAAGAGGGTAAATATAAGGGATGAAAAACTAGGAGTGAAATCTCAGACGCTGTACAACATTATCACCCTGACCCCACACAGAGACACATTTTAGGCCATGTGCGAGCCGTGCAGATGAGAAAAGACCAAAACTGCCTTTGAGGGGCACGGAGGGCTGGGCAGGCTGAGATGACCATGGCTCGCTCACTGCGACCTTCCCGCTCTTCCTTCTAACAGGACACCACGACCTCCGTGCGCATCGGCCTGATGATGGAAGAAATGATCTTCAACCTTGCGGACACGCATCTGTTCTTCAATGACCTGGAGGTTTGGCGTTGCTTATTTCATTTCATATCTGCTGTATTCAGCCACCTGCATCTGATTTTGGGGAAGAGATGCTGCCTTTTCTTTTTCTTTTTCTTTTTTGTTTTTTTCCTTTTCCTTTTACTAGCAACCCCCAAGAAGGCACAAAACTGTGGCCAGCGACAGTTTATTGAAAACACACTTGACCGGATTATCTCCCCAGCTTCCCGAGTTAATGGGCCTTTCTCTCTGCTCTAGTGGCGGTGTCCACTGGCAGTTTTACTAATCCAATAAAGGCTGCCTGGTTTCTTCCTCCTGAAATTTGCCATTTAATAAGTTGATTAAGGCAAATTAGTACCGATCCTCCTGGGTCAGTAATAATTAGCAGTGGGCCAGGAAACAAGCTTTTAAAAACAATTTACATTCCCCTGAAAACATGTTTTACAAAGAGAAAGAGCAAGCAGAGGGACTAGCTTATTTAAAGTAGCTGCTCCTGTGCCCCTAAGCAAGCATCAGGGGAGACAGGAAATGGGGGGAGGAGCTTCAGAGATAAAGTGAATTCACTTGTTTATACCTAGCTTATGTCAAAAAGATTTGAGAGTAATTTCAAATGGAAGACATTAAAATACAACTATTAAAGCAGAGACTAGGGTATAGAAAGTTATGTAATGAATAAGGGTAAGGCGTTGTACCTAAAAAAATCCAACTCAGACTAACTGTGGCAGTAACATTCAGAGTTCATCTCTGAGCTTCCTGGTAGCCAAAGCAAAGAGGGAAATACAATTCATTGTATTTACATTACCTCTAATGAAAGAGCAAGCAGCTTTCTCCAAGGTGAAGAAGGGCTTTCTTTTTTCTTTTTCTTTTTTTAATGTTTGTGCAGTATTGGTTTAACAGATTGAAAAATAAAAGCAACCTAGAATAAACTGTATATGACACAATAGTTCTAGTTATCCTAGTAGGAATTTTCCCCCCAGAATCTGGGAGCTCCCAGGGAACTAACCTGTGAAGTAGAAATATGAAGGCTTTGAGTTCCAAATGTGTCCTGATTAGCCCAGAGCGTTATTAATGTTTATCATCAGGAAAGGATATAGTTTTCCTTTCTGGTCTGCAGTCTGAGAGCTCCAGACAGAGGAATCTTGCTGAAAGCACCAATCTGGTATTCAGTCTAGGCAGCCCTCTGTACCTCAGTCCTCCTATCTATGAAAAGAACTTGTTCTGTGCCCAACATCTGTTTTAAAGACAGGTCATGGTAGAAACTTTCTGAGGAAGAAAGAGAACTCTGGAGTCCCTCATGTGGTGGGGAGGAAGAGGGAGGAAGAAAGGGAGTGGGAGATAACTTATGAGTAAAGCAAAATGAACATGGCAGTTGAATTCAGCAAGTATTTATGGAACCTCAGCTGGTTGCAACTCATTTTAAGGAAAAAATAGAAATTATTGGCCCTTGCAGTTGAGACGTGCAGGGTGGATTTAGTGTTGCCCTGTCTCCTCCTTAGAATGTCAGTTTCAGGAGCGCAGAGACCCCTTCCATCTGATTCACCCTAAATCCCCCAGGCCCAGGCAGTAAACAGCCAAACAAATCCATAAACAAGAAAGTTTGTGGTGACGGAAAGGAACTGAAAAAAAATAAAACGAGATGTGATACTGGAATAGAATGAGGGTGGGGTCAGCATTCTGGAGGGGGTCAAAAAAGGCCTCCTGAGGCAGCGACACTTGAGCCAAGGCCTGAATGATGACAAGAGCCAGCCAGGCGGAGATTGAGAGAGGTGGAATCAGCAAGTGCAAAGGCCCTGGGGTAAGGACAAGTGTGAAGTAATCCAGGATCAGAGAGAAGGCCACAGGGCAGCTGGGATAACTGAACCCGGACGGGGAGGTGTGGGCCCAACATGGTCACAGTCATCAGTGTTTATGGTCAGTGCTGTGGGCAACCATGGGGCCAGGAAACGTCAAACAGGAAAAGCCATGTGACCTGGTGTATGTTTTTAAAAGACTACACATGTCTCCTGCATGGAAAATGGGCAATAGGAGAGGAAAGGTAGAGACAGGGAGACCCACCAAGAGATTATTGCAGGCGTCCGAGCAAAAGAAAAAAAATGGGTTGCATCAAGATGGGGAAAAGACATGGGCTTCCGGATGAGTTTGAGATGTCTGGGACATCCCAGGGAAGACACTAAATCGTCAGGCAGATGTGCGAGTCTGAAGGTCCTGTGCAGTAAAAACGCTAAGTGCATTGTAGGTGCTTTGTCAGTCCTGTTTAAACAGGAGGCTCAGAGTGTGGTGTTTGCAGGACTGGTGTGTGTTTCAAGCAACATGTTCAAGTCACCCCCTCTGCCGTTCCTCGCAGGCCTGACGTCGAATTGGCACCTCTCGAAGGATCTTTTTTTTAAAGATTTATTTTTATTGTTTTTGACACAGAGAGAGAGATACAGAGACAGAGAGAAGGGGGAGAACCCAGAACAGTCTCTGCAGTTGCACATCATTGGTTTTTCCACATAGTTTCATTCCACAGGTGGGCGTGGGGCTGCACAGGGCAGGATCTGGGCCGGGGTCTCACCCCTGTGAGAACCGAACTGGGGGTGCTCCCCAATTCAGAATATGGGTCCACACGGGCCGGGACCGGGATTCAATCCTCGGTCCCTGGGGCTGCGAAGTGAGCGCTTAACCCACTGAGCCATCCCGGCTTCCCCTCGAAGGATCTTAATTATCAGCTGGAGCTACTCAGGGAAGGCAGTTTGTTTTTATTCTCTACATTTTTTTTCAAAAACTATCCCCAGAAGCCCCCCAGGGCGCCTCGGCAGGACTGAAGCCATGTTCCATGCTGGAGAAGTAAAGATTCATACCAGTGAGAACCTACTGCTTGCTGGGGCAGGGAGCCCCTTTCAAAACCTGTGGCTCCCCAGGAAGTCGTTTGGGAGGCCTGGCTCTTGCACTGATGGTCCATGGGGTTTAGGGAACAATGTCAGACCCTGGTCTGTGTCTCTGGGCAAGTCACTTCATCTCCTTGAGTCTCAGTTTCTTTATCTGTTAAATGGGTAGAAGAAAAACCCCAACCTTTCAGGGCTGTGGTGGGTGGTGGGAGATGGATGAAGTCACGTCAGCACAGAGCAAATGGGGCGAACGGAAGGAAGGAAGTGATGGGCCCTCGAGGACCGCCTCCCTCTTCACGGCCTTAATAAACAGGCTGCTGATGTCAAGTCGAGCAGTGAGGGTGGGTGAGGGTGCTGTTTCTGGGGAAGATCTCTAGTCTCTGTATGATGAGAGCAGTAGTGAGAGGGAGGTGGCAGGGACAGTAAACCCAGGGGGCGACATCGTGAATCCCGTGGGGAGAAGGCAGACACATATTGCCATTGACCGCATGGTCCAACACTGCTACTACATGCACATTCAAGGATGCCGCCCAGAGGTTATATCTGTAACTTCTGGTTACATCCCATTGGCCAGAGCTATGTCACGTGGCCACCTCCCTGCGAGGGATGCTAGGTAATGTAGTCCTGTTCTGAGCAGGGCCTTGCAAGTGAAGATACTGATACTACAAAAAGGGGGAAATGGATGGGGGTCCGCTTACAGACTCAGCCTAACACCCTTCAGTCCATTCTCACAAAAGTAGCCCCAGTGGTCTTGATGATGGGAAAATCTGAACATGTCACACTCCCTGCTTAAAACTCTTCAATGGCCTCTGTGTTCTTAAAAAAAAAAAAAAAAGACAAGGCCAAGCAACAAAATAAATTAAAATGTTCATGGATTAGTACCCTGATTCTCCAAACTCTTTTCCTACCCTTTTCTCCCTCACTTCCCCCACTCCAGGCCCATGAGGTTTTTAGGCTTTTTTTTCAATTCCTAAACATATCATATCCCTCCTATCCGGGGATTCTGGGCATGCTATGCCCTCTTCCCCAGACAGTGGCCTACACAAACCAATTGACACCTCATTATCTTCAGTGTGTTTGTCTAAACCAGTGCTTCTCACCCAAGGACAGTCCCACCCCAAAGGGAGGAGGGTGCCGTTGGAAATGGGAGGCGGATGTTGGTTGTCATGTGGAGAAGAACTGTTGGCTTTGGGCAGGCAGGGCCAGGGGTTCCAAAGAACTCAGTACTTAGGACAGCCTGTGCAATGAGAAATTGTCCCACCCACACTGTGCACTGCGCCCGTAAGAGTTATCGATCACCTGCACAGTAAATATGGGCTACCTCGTGTACAGCGCATCCCAGCTCCACGTGGCTTGCTTTGACTTGAAATGCTACAAAAAGGGTTCCTTGTTTGTTTGCTTAACTTATTTTTTTCTCACTACATGTTGTTTTAGGGAAAAATGACCAGCACATTATGTCAGTGATCTCAGAGGTGATATTGCTAAGGTTTTAAACATTTGAAAGGGGAAGCCGGGATGGCTCAGTGGGTTAAGCGCTCACTTTGCAGCGCTGGGGACCTTGGATCGAATCCCAGCCCCGGCCCGTGCGGACCCATATGCTGAACTGGGGAGTTCCCCAGTTCAGTTCTCTCTCTGTCTCTGTATCTCTCTCTGTCAAAAACAATAAAAAAACAAACAAACAAAACATACAAAGTTAAACATTTGAAAGGGAGAGCCTTTTTAAAAAAAAACAAAAACTTTTAGTCCTTATTTATTTAATTTTGTATTGTTTCTGACAGAGAGAGAGAGACAGAGAGACAGAGACAGAGAGAGAACTGAACTGGGGGAGCCCCCCAGCTCAGCATATGGGTCCGCACAGGCCGGGACTCGGCCCTTGGTCCCCGGCACTGCAAATTGAGCGCTCAACCCACTGAGCCATCCCAGCTTCCCCAAGAGAGAGCCTTTTTAAAGATAAATGAGAAGTAAATGAAAAGGAGAGTCTCCTATGTGGGAACCTCTGCCCTGGTGGCCGCCCCTCCACTGAGGGGAAAATCGGAGTGCATTTCTAGGAAGAAGGACGGGGATTGAGGCTGGAGCTGAGCAGAGGGCACAGAAAGGAATAGACACGGTCACAGCAGTGGTGCACGTGGACTACACACTTATGGAAGGACTTGCCCACACGCATTCATTTAACCTTTACCACAGCCACAGGTACATACTGTTTGTATCCCATTTTATAGATGGGAAAACTGAGGTACCGAGAGGTTAACTTGCTCAGTACTGATGTGTATTGAGCTCCTACCTCATGCCAGGTGTCACACATTTTCTTACTGAAGTCTCACAACAACCCTGCAGGGGCAGTTTGGTTTGGTTTGGCTTTATTTTCCAAATCTCTACAGATGAGGAAACTGAAGCCCAGAGAGGTCACTTTCCCAGGGTCACATAGCTAGTGTGGAGATTTGATCCCAGGCAAAGCTGACTTCTAAGCTGAGACATGCCTTCTTCATGGAAGATGCAGTTTTGAGAGGCACTGTGGAGCCGAGAAGAAATCCGGGTCAGCAGAGTGAGTGGAAGAGTCCGTCATAGGAAACAAGAGTGACCTAAGGTTTTCGGAGGAAGGTATCTCTGGCCGGATTTGCGCGTAGGCTGGAGGCTGCTGGAGCTCTGGGAGGGATCTTTCTGGAGGGACTCAGACGTGGCTGGAATCTGGGCAGGCCGTGGCAGCGGGCCTGACACGCGGGCCTGATTGCTAAGCGCCTGATTTACAGTTCTGCAGGAGCTATCAGGGAGAATAATATTTCAACGTGTCAGCGCTGAGCTGCTCTCCAAGGCGTCCTGCCCAACTGGCCATTAATGCCGTGTGGCCCACAGCCTCTTTAGTGCTCTTCAGATAAGTTAAACATTTACACAACACAAGAATGATGACGGGGGGGGTTCCCTCCCAGGGAGCAGGCCCCTCTCTGGCCAGCCTAGAGGCAACATTAGCCATCTCCCTTAAAAATACACATGCCTCACAGGAGAAGGAGTGGCCAGGGAGCCCATCTGAGCTCTGGTGAGAGTCATTTTCCTAAAGCAAATTTGTCAACAATTTCCTTTCTGCGTGTGTGTCTCCGGTCAGCCAAGAATGAAAATGAATGGGGTCAGACCTCAGCAGGGCAAGTGGAGGAAACCCCAGCTGTCGCCAGCTTAATGAGAATGGGTTTTGATAGATATTTCTCATGGAGCTTACTGTTCAGAAATGAGCACCCATGAGAATACTAAGTATCTAAACCTATGGGATGCAGGTCAAGGATGATCCAGACAGACATATACAGCCTTACGTTACATTTATCAGGAAAACTAATAAGAATTGGTCATTGAAAAGATGGTGAAGTTAGATAAGCCTTTCGCAAGCATGAACAAGAATAGAAAGAGAGAAAGAGAGAAGAAAAAGAAGAGATCAATAAACAATATCCAGAATGAAAGTGTGCACATTACCACAGATTTAGGGGAAATTCTTTTTCTTTTCTTTTTTTTTTTTTTTTGTTAAAGATTTATTTTATTGATTTTTGACAGAGAGAAACAGAGACAGAGAGAGATAGAGAGAAGGGGGAGGGCCCAGAGCGGTCTCCATAGTTTTCCATATAGTTTCACTCCACAGGTGGGCACAGGGCTGCGCAGGGCAGGAACTGGGCCGGGAGCCTCCCACATAGGCCCCGGCAAGAACTGAACTGGGGGCACACCCCAGTTCAGCATGTGGGTCCACCTGGGCCGGGGCTGGGATTTGATCCTCAGGCTCCAGGGCTGCAAAGTGAGCTCTTAACCTGCTGAGCCATCCCAGCTTCCCCTCTTTTTTTTTTTTCAATTATGAAAATATTATGTGCAATATTATACCAATGAATTTGAAAACCTAGATGAAGTAGACTCTTTTCAGGAAGCTATAAATTACCAAAATTAACCCAGGAGGAAATTTTTAAATAAATAAAATAAACCAATAACATGAGAAATTGAAGTGGTAGTTTAGGACGAACTCCCCATAAAAGGCACCAGGTCCCGCTAGTTTGAAACAGGGATTCCACTAAACGTTCAAGAAAAGGGTAAGTCCCATCCTGCACAAACTACAGAGCAGAGAAAAAGATGGGATGTTCTCCAGTGCATTTTTATGAGATCAGTGTCAACCTGAGAAGTTATCACAGCCCAGAGGAACTAGAAGACACAAGATGACAAAATGGAATGTGGTTCCTTAGATGGGATCTGAGGAGAGAAAAAACGACATTAGTGGAAAAACTGAGGAACTGAATAAAGAATTGACATTAGTTAATAAGAACATAGTGACATTTATTTATTAGTTGGGACAAATGTACATACGAATATAAGATGTTAACAGGGAAGGCAACTGGATATGGAGCTATGGGAACTCTAGATATAGGGGAACTCTCTCTACTATATACACAAGTTTTCTGTAAATCTAAAACCTTTCTAAAATTAAGAGTTTATTGGAGAACAACAAAAAAAAGCCCTGAAGATTTAAAGGTATTATGGTAAGCAAGTTGCCCAAAGTCACACACCTAGAAAATGGCAGGGCTGGGACTAGAACTGAGGGAGGGACATCGGAACACTCATGCACCATCTAGGACTGTCTCTACCGCGGTCCTCTTCTGCATGACATGCAGGAACACATGGCTCCCTAACATGTGCGTGGAGTTCGAGCTGAGGAACATGGCTTCTAAACGGCCTCAGCAGCAGAGCTGACCACTCAGGACCCTCACTCGACGATGGACTCGATTCAGGCAGAAGTCTGGGCCTATGGAATTCAAAATAGTCATAATAGCAGTAATCACGCCAAACACCTATGTGGCGTTTTCTGTGCTCGCAGCTCTTTCCGAAGTGCTTTACCTGTATGATTCATTTCATCCTTATGACAACACCCTCTGTGGTAGGTACTGTTCCATAGCCAGTTACCTACATTCTCCAGCCTTTTTTCTTTTTCTTTTTCTTTTTCTTTTCACACCTATAGGATGTCTTGGAAAGAATTCCATGGGCTCACATAAAAATCTACCTCACTCTTCGGAACTGCTGGGTAGGATTCCACTGAATGGATGGATATACCATCCTTCATTTAGCTGGGCTCCAGTTGAGGGAACCTGAGGTATTTTCCAGTTTCTCACTGGGATGACGGACACCCTTGAGTAAGGCTCTTTGCGGGTGTCTCTTGGGGTCAGGAAGTGTGAATTCCGTGAGGCCAGGATTACACTGGGGCCTCAGCCCCATTGCGCCTCGCCCATGTGGTGGCCATGGGAACCCTTCCCCCATCTTTGCCATCTGATCCCACTCAGGCCCCTGGGATGGTCACATTTTGACCTGGGGAGGCCAGAAGAACCCGGGCTGTGGAAAGCCAGCACCCCACGCTCTAGGGGCCTGCCCCACCCCATGCCTCGCGGTGGAGATCCGCTTCCCCAAGAGCTCGGTGCCGTCCTTCTGTCCTCCACCTTCCCCCAGTCCCCTGGTCGCCCCGGCTCGGCGGGTAACCCAATCCAGGTCAGCTGGTAGAGTATGAGGTAGTGTCTCGCTGAGCGTCATGGTATTTTATTAAGTCCGAAATGTGATCGCTACTGTTGTCACACTTTAGCACCCCCAACAATCCCCTTCTAAATGAGAAAACCAGAGCCTCCCACATACCTTTCCCCTGACATCAGGGAAAGAACAAGGAGCCCAGCCCAGGGGCCTGTGACCCCCCCCCCCCAGAGCAACTTTTGAGCTTGAAGGAAGGACTTGGGGGGCATAGGAGGTGTTTTTCCAATTTCAAGCAAAGCAATGGACTTGGGAAATCTGCTATTTGTTGGGTTTGCTCTGCCCCCGGGGCTGTGAAGTCTGCGTTGGCTTTTAAGTACAGTTTTCAGGACCTTGTCAGGAATGCTGTCCTAGGGCCCTTCTATCTCTGTCAGAGGGCTCAAACTCAGTGCCCTCGGGGGCCAGGCGACCAGGTGACATAAAGTGAGGAAAATCCAGCAGACACGGTGGGGAGCTAGAGATGGATGTCCAGGCAGCGGATGGTGGGGGTGTGGGAATGCAAGCCCCACACAGCCAGGGCGCGTAAGTTCTCAGAGTAACTGAAAATCTGGAGGGAGATCCTCTGGGTTTACACACTGGCTATCGTTAAAAAAAACAACAACAAAACACTTGAAGCACAGTTTGGCCAAATAAGCCATGTTTCCAGGCCCGTTTGCACTCCCCTCTCTAATTGAACGTCCCAACACAGAAGAGAAGTTGTCGGCCTATTCCCTTTACCCCCCCGGAGCAATGCTGTCGAACAGAATTTTCTGTGATGATGGAAATACATGCAACCATCCAATACGGTAGCTCTTGGCTGCAAGTAGCTACTTGAAATCAAACTAAGGAACTGAGTTTTTAAATTTTATTTAATTCTTATTAATTTGAATGTTAACTCTAGATAACCACATGTGGCTAATTGCTACGATATTAGACAGCATGACTATAGAGTTTTTTAAAATCTGGGGCACACTATCGAGCTAAGCTACTTCAGGAAAGGACCCCCGTCTTGGGGAACAGGGGGTTAAGTTACACCTGAGACCACCAAGAACCAGTTAGAACCCTAGGTACCTGGAAAGAAAGGAAATATGGAATGATGAGCTGAGAAGATTTAGGTGTGAATCAGATACTGCTGGCTCAAGCCGGGTTACCCACTGTCCTTCCAGTTTTGTGTTGTTTTGGTTTTTTTCCAGCACTTTCCAACACGTTTCTCAGCAGAAGACGTTGAGCATCACCATGTACTTTGCCATCAGCTCTGACCGGCAGCCACCCAGGACTGACCCCTAGAAAACCACCTGGTGGGACCTCCCTTTCCATCAGGCCTATGGGAGCCTGCCACTGCCCAGACCCAGGCTCTGTGCCCCACCCACAGCCATTCCAGGTCCTGTGCAGAGGGACACTGGCAGCTCTTGGGCACAGTCATGCTTTGTCACTGTCACAGAACTGTGGACCAGGGTGTGCCAAGGACCCCCGAAACAAACCTCACCTTTCAGCAAACCCCTCGCTAATCCAAAGCCCCTCTAGGGGACAGAGAGGGACTAGTGGCCTCCCCTTCTCCCAGGTTCCAGCCTCACTCCCCACAAAGCAGCCAGGCCTGCCCCCAAAACAACTGTCCCCAGGCTTACCACACCCCCATACCTCTATAATACCAACCTTAACTCTGCATATCTTTAAAAAATGGGGGAAGCCGGGATGGCTCAGTGGGTTAAGCGCTCACTTTGCAGCGCCAGGGACCGAGGATCGAATTCCAGCCCCGGCCTGTGTGGACCCATGTGCTGAACTGGGGAGTTCCCCCAGTTCAGTTCTCTCTCTGTCTCTGTATCTCTCTCTCTCTCTCTCTCTCTCTCTGTACAATAAAAAATTAATTAATTTTAAAAAAATGGGATGAATGACGAAAGGCGTTTCCAAGACCACCCACCCACCCAAAGCCCCGGCTCTCAAAGATTAATTCAAGTCTGTTTCTCATATACGAAAGGAATCTCCTCAAAATGTTGAAAACATCTTTTCCCCCCCATCTTCTATCCTCCCATCAAGGGTCCAGAGAGGTCCCAACCAGTTTTTTTTTCTTTATTGTTTGAGAGAAGAAGGGAGGGCCCAGAGCAGTCTCCATAGTTGTATATCATTAGTTGTGACATAGTTTCATTCCACACAGGTGGATGTGGGGCCACACAGGGTGGGAACCGAACCAGGGGCCTCCCACATGGGGGGCAAGAACCTTCACTGCCGCTCTATCCCAGCAGCTACCAGTTGCACCACAGTTCAACAGACAGTATTACACAGGCCAGGGCTGGGAACTGAACCCCGGACTTCGCAATTGCACGGCAAGCGCTCAACCACTGAGCTATCGCAACGTCCCCCAACCAAGTTTTTTCTTAGGTCAAGTTCAGTTCCATATTCTTTTCCTCCCTCTAAGCAGTCTTTGCAAGAGCTATCTGCCTCCTGTTGCAATCAAAATATGGGTGTGTATAAATCTAAACACAATAATAAAAACTTATGAAGCACCTACTGGGTGCCAGGCCTGGTACAAGATGCTTTTAATGTAGCAGCTCACTTTTTTCACATCAACCCTGTGACGTAGGCTCCGTCATTATCTCCATTTACCAACCTGACCTCTGAAGTGCAGGGAGGTTAAGGTGATTGCTCGAGGTCGCACACCTGGGAAGTGGTTGGATTCAGGATCCAAACCCAGGCGGTCCGATTCAGGAGACTGAGCTCTAACCAGTAGCACGGGGACTGGCACGGCGCGCTCACAGCTTTGGCCGAGTCCGTGCATCATCCGAATGTACTTCCTGGTAGAGATGGCGTGGGCAGGACGCGATTGGTGCAGCTCGCGTGTAGCTTCTGTGGGAGGCGTTGCATCGCTCTTAATTCCCAGTTGCAAAGTGACAGAAATCCAACTCCACTCGCTCAAGCTGAGAAGTCCGGGTATTTGTTTCCTGTGGCTGCTGTAACAAATTACTGCACACTTAGTGGCTTAAACGGCGCAAATGTGTTCTCCTAGAGTTCTGGACGCCACAAGTCCACACTCAGGTCCGCCGGGCGGCGGGTGTCGCGGGGCCGGTTTCCTCTGGAGGCTCTGAGGGGAAATCTGTTCCTTGCCTTTTTGGCTTCTACCTGGAAGTCTCGGCTTGCAGCCTCTTCTTCCACCTTCAAAGCACGTGGCTCCAATCTCCTCCCCTCTGTCATCAGATAGCCCTCTGCCTCTTACGTGCAGGACCTTGTGATTACATTTAGGGCCCACCTGGAGATACTCTCCCCACCTCAGTGTCTTTAACGTAATCACAGCTGCAAAGTCCCTTATGCCACAGAAGCTTCCAGGAATGAGGACGTGAACATCTTTGGGAGGCCAGTGTTCAGCTGACCACAGTCAGGGTGGCCTAGTTTCCATTGTGGCTGGATCCAGGGGACCAAACCGTATGACCAGGGCCTCATCCCAGACCAGCTTTCCTCCGGCAGCTGCAGGCTTCATCCCACCCTTCAGCAGCCCCAGCGAAAGGCAAACTCCTCTTTCCCAGCAGGCCCAGCTAGAGTCGCAGGGCCGATTCCCATTGGTCCCGCGTAGAGCACACGCTCATCTCTGAAGCAGTCACTTTGACCAGCGGCATGCTGGGTCCCTCTCAGGGGCTGAGATTTGGTCGTGTGCCCACTTTCATCATCCTTCCGAGCTGTGGTCTTAAGCCACAGTTGATAAGGGGTTTCCCTAAAGGGGACTGAGAGACCTACGGGCGGTGGAAAGCAGCATGTAATTGGAGTTTATGGAATGGCTCGCCCTTGGGGTGGGGCCTGGCACATAGTAAGTGTTCAATAAATGACGGCCACACAGATCATGGGACACAAAGAGGGACTTGGGAAGCGGGTATGTCCAGAAGCGAATGCTTGAAGAATGCAAGGCTCACTGAGCAGGGGAAGACAGGTGCATTCCAGGTAGAGGAAACACCTTGAACGAGGTGAAGGTTTCCACGGTATGTCCTGGTGTACCCCACCGTTTTGTGCCTGTCCTCCCGGTGTTATGTTAACAACAGCCCCTTTTACTTGCAAAACGATCTCAGTTTGCATGATAATTTATATGGTCACTCTCACCCCTTATAGCCAACCTGCTCATTTATAAGGGGACCAAAGAAAGGCAAAAGAGGGATACTAATTCACCCAAGGTCACCTAACAATTAGTGGCCAAGGTCAGGACCCTGCCTCCCAGTGCAGGCGCATTGCACCCTTCAGTTTAGGAAACCACCTCTAAAAGGCGCAGCACATGCACCAGTCACAGTTCTCTCTCTTGCCAAATTCTCCTTAGGACTGTGACCAGATCCACATTGACGATGTCTCGTCCGATGACAACGGCCAAGATTTAAGGTAGGAACTGCGGGAGGAGGTCCAACGTGCCCCTTTGGATTGGTTGTTCGGCTCTCCACTAGGAAGTGGAGAGGAGGGGCCCGCTGGATGGGTATCAAGCCAAGAGGAACCTGCCTCCAGCCAGAACCGGGAGCTCAGAGACCACCCCCACCCCGCTGCCTCTCCCACAGCCCTTCCAGTCGTTCAGGCTGAGATTGCCACAGTTCTCTTTCCTGCCTATTAAAGCAATACATGCATATTATAAAAAATTCAACCACTCCTGACCTTGCCTCCCAGAATCACCACCATTAGGAGTTGCTCTACATTCTTCAAAGGTTAGATTACGTTCATTAGCATACGTATAGTCTTTAATATAAAAGTTAATACAGTCTATACTCAAAAAATATATACTTCTTGAACAAAGAAGTGGTATGTCTGGCTTCTAGGGAAAAACACTCCTACGGCATGAATTCCAGAAACCAGGTACCCAACCACTCAAAAGGAGACAGCTTCCAGAGGAATGTTGCTGGAATGTTCCAAACCTGCCCTTGGGGAAACTTCATAAAAACGGAACCAGAGTTAATCAATGCTTATCCAAAATGATCATAACTTAACACTTCTAGGCCCATCCAAAATATTTTGAGACCAAATAAAGTTTTGCTTATGGGGCCAGTCGTTGTTACATCACTTAGTGTTTGCTACCTAGGTGTGTCTTCTAGCCTACTCCCAAAAAAGAAATCAAAGTTTTTGTTACTGAGCCCTGTACGTCTCCGCAAAGCCCCGGACGATTAGAATTGATGGGGGGGCAGGTGCTTGCTTCGCTTTCATGAGCCATTTAGGCAACCCCACTAGACAATCGGGACTGGCAGAGAGCAAGGCCCCAGTGCCAGCCAGGAGTGCTCAACTTATGGAGGAACTAAATGGCAGATCCAGCTTCATAGTGCCCTTTCCGTGAAGTCATCCCTGGGAACCACCCTCCCTGTTAAGGCGATGAGCAGCCAGGGTTCTGTTTTTATAAAGTTTCCATTTTTATAAAGTAGCTGTCTGGATTGGCATCTAAAGCACTGTGCCTCTGAACGCTGTCTCATGCTGAGCTGTTTCATTCCTCACCTCAAGAATCCACAGTCCAAGGGTGTTTCCCCTCCCCCCGCCCAGAAACCAAATTCCATACTTATTCATTCAAGAAATATTTATTGAGTGTCTACTATGTGCCAGGCACTAAGCATCAAATGCCCCCCCCTTTTTTTCAGTTAACAATAGAAACCCATCTTGATAACACCCTTACTTTGTGCCATGCCCTGTTCCAGACCTGGATTAACTCACTGCATCTTCACAGTAACCCTAAAATAGAGGTTCTTATCATCGCCATTTTACAGTTGGGGAGTGGGAGGCACAGAGAGGTTAGGTCACCTGCCCAACCTATCACAGCTAGTCAGGAGGGGAGGAAGGATTCATGGATGAACATGCAGGCTGCTCCCCAGGGTATCCTCCAAGTTTAGTCAGCATTCTTTCTCAAGAATAAATTATCTAGCCTTTCTGCACCACCTGGAGAGAGGCCCATACAGCCTTGTTCTGGGTTCCCGTCGAAACTTAGAAGGAAACCCTCACTATGCCCCGGGCCCTTGATGAAGGAGGGCCATGTCCTCAAATTCTTGGCAGAAGGAGCCCAGTTAGGTGGCACCTACTGTGCCTTCCAGATGGAACGGTCATCTACAAAAGGAAGAGTGACCACATCTACATCATACAGCTGAAGAGAACCTGGGAGAAGCTTCTGGAAGCAGCTCGTGCCCTGTGTGACTGTGGACAACAGGGAGCTCACGCAGCGGGTCTGATGGTGGTGCTGGCCTGGGAAGTTCTACGCATGCGCAGCTCCATCTCCGGGGACCCCCCCCGTGGGAGGTTATGCCTGATCTGAAAGGACGAGCAGGCCGCTGCTAAAAAGGCTGTGACCGTGCTGTAATTTCAGGGCGGAGGGACCACCCCGGCTCCCGAACTGACGGCTGCTCAGCCTGAGGTCGCAGATGGGCCCCACTGCTCCGGCCCCTGATTGGCCACCAACAGCCACCGAGTGGTCTTAAGCTGTTCCTCTAAAGACGCTTCAATAAGGTTGATGGAAAATAAACAGTTGCTTCAATTAAAAAAAAAAGAAAAAGGAAGAAATTATCCAGCAAGATGGGAACCTTTACAGTCATGACAGCCCCTTCCTCATCAGGCTAAGGATGTGCTGGAAAAGTGCCCGGCACAGAGAATCCTTGATAAATGGCTTTCTGCGCCATGATTCCATGTGCTCTGCTCCCTTTTACTATAATAGTTGGGTGTGTTTCATTTATCTTTAGCCTTCGGTCACCACCACCCAAGGCAGGAACCCAGAAGGAAGGAGAAGCCACTTGTCTGTGTTAATAAACCCACTAACATCTTTCATGGGAAAGAGGACATTTTGTGCAGACACGTTATTAAGACAGTCACATTGTATTCTCCACGGGTCCTTCTAAATGTGAGTAATTCAGAAAAGAGCAGAGAAGAAGCTATCGTCACCCATCTCAGACTGACTGCTTCCTGACATGATGACTGCTTGTTTCCCATTTTAGACTCGCGCAGCTCTCTGGGGAAGACGACCCAGGTGGATGTGTGTGGATTAGGGGTTGTGTGTGTATATGCTCACGTGGGCATACGCGTGTCTATATGAGTATGCTTGCCTGGTAAGGGACACGAATTTAAAGATGTCTAAAGAACAGCTTCTGTCAGTCGGGTCTCTCACTGTGACTGTCCACACAACCAGCGTCTACGTTGGAGGCCTTCGAGATTTAAGTCGTGGGGACCAGCTCCTCCTGGCCTGCCGGCCCCAGGGAGCCCCCAAGGTGAAGTGAAGTTCGCCATTGAGCTTGAGATGTTGCCCGGGCGTTTCTATGGCTCCTGCAGGGTTTGTGTTGTTTACATCCAGGCACGGAGGCCTGGGCCCTGCCCAGAGCAAGGCTGAGCCCTGGGCTTGGTGGGGGATGGCACATGTCACATCATGCCTTGATCTCTGCCACAGCAGTGGTGTTACACCAGAAGCACTTAGGATATAATTTCCAAATGGCGTTTCATTCCTGTTGCATTTTATCTTTTAAAAAAATAAAACACCTTGCCTTTTCCACTCGTAAGCTCACTGTCGGAAATCCAGAAACAGCATAATAGTACAAAGAGAAAAAAACGTCAGCCAAACCCACACCCGGAGACACATGGTTTCCCTCCAGCCTTTTTCTCTCCAAAGAGACCTTCATATTTGTCTTAGAAGCTTCTGGTCGACCTCTATACACGCCCCTTGTGGCAGTCTGGTTCCTCTTTGCAACATTATGGCAAAAGCGTTACTCCTGCAATTTTGCCAACGTACGAAATGTAGAGGGAAAGAAAATGGTGGTGTCCGGAGAGCTCATGTTTCCATCCTCACACTCAGTGCTGTGGCTGGTGAATCGTCCACACTCTCCCCTTTGCTTCCAAGCTCCCACTTTTGTCGTCAACTTCGTAGGATGCTCTGGCTTGTCTCCAGTCCATGCGTAGAACTTAGCCCAGCATGCTTCACTGGGGGTGGAGGGTCATATCTGCAAAGCACCAGCAATCGAGTCTGCTTAACTTCACAAATAAGCAATAGGGAAATTCCGTAGAAAGATATGGAGATGCTCACCGAATGGGAAGAAAGTAGGTGAAGCAGGGCAGATTTGGGGTCACTGGAGCAGGACCTCACTGAGGTTTTCTTCTGGACTCCTCTGTCAGGATGAACCAAATCCAAGTCCAACCGTGTTTTAGAATTCTCTTCTAGCCTCAAATTCTACAGGGAGAGAGAGAGTTTTCCCTAACTTGGCCTCTGCCTGCCTGCAGGGAGCAGGAAGAGTTCTGCATAAAAGAAAGCAGATGCTTGATAGCGAAAGAGGGAAGTGGATGCTGATGAGGCAAGAGCAAAAGAAGCTGCCATTCTGTGGGAGGCCGATAAAGGCTGTGGTCCTCCTCCCCAAACGCACACGCACACAGCACCTTGGCATATTCGAGGGGTTGTGAGTGCTCTAGGTCCCACCCACGGGCCCGTGGTCTTCCTGAGAAGATCCCCACATTAACACCATCTCTTCTCCCTCTCTTGTCCCCTTCCCCGTCCCCAGCACATACAACTTCTCCGCCGATGGCTTCCACAGTTCAGCCCCGGGAGCCAACCTGTGCCTGGGCTCTGGGGTCCACGGTGGCGTGGACTGGATGAGGAAGCTGGCCTTCCGCTACCGGCGGGTCAAGGAGATGTACAACACCTACAAGAACAACGTGGGCGGTGAGTGGCGGGCCGCCCGCAGGGGTCACGGGCCTGCCTGAGTCCAGGCTACCTCCTGGACCAGGAGAAATTCATCGAGGATGGGCCCTGTCCCTGAAGTCTCACCTGCTCTGTGCCAGGCACCGTTCTGAGAGGTTAGAGCTATCAGCTCGTTCAACATAATCCTCATGGCATGCCCTGGGAGAGGGCCCTCGAGTTTTAGCATCATCCCCCGAGGGCGAGGAAGCATCTTGCTGGATAATCCGCAGCCACCAGTGCTGCCGTGTCTTAATCACAACCCGTTTCTCGAAGTGTGGTTCTCAGACCAGCAGCATCAGCATCACCTGGGTGCTTTAGCTCCCAAGGCCCCCGGGTCATCTGTGGAAGCCGCTGGTCCTCCCGCGTAGCTCGTATGGGCACCGCCTGAGGAATTTCTGATCAGATATTCTTGGTGTGGCTGCAGCCTGGGCATCGGGACACACAGAGCTCCCTGGGTGACCCTAATGTGCAGCCGAAGTGACAGTCCCCGGCGTGGGTAGCTGGAGAGCCCAGCTTTGTAGCGCTGAACACAAGTCTGGAAGGGGCTGGGGGCAGGGTTGGTCGGCTCAGCAGCGGCCGGGCCCTAGAGCACTATTTCTCTAGGAACTCTCTGGGCCCGTAGTTCTTAACACGAGGTGTTTTTGATTATCTCAATATCTGGAACCAGCTACGAGCCCATAAAGGGAAAAGGCTTGAGGAGGCTGCTTATAGTATCTACCATATACACCTCAGCCCCCAAAGATTTAAGGGCTCCCTGTCCCCAACCCCCTAGAAAGCGTAGAGTCCCAGGAAGAATTCAGGTTCTCGGATTGGACAGAATCCACTTCCAGTCCCAGGACTGATAGTTACTAGCTATGTGGCCTTAAGCAAGATACACAATCTCTCTGGGCCTAGGTTTCTAGGTCTGTGAAATGGGGTGAGAATGGTTCTGCTCCCCTGGATTATGGAGAGGAAAAGTGTAGCAGGCACTCAATAAATGGTAGCATTTATCGCTGGTTCCCTTCAGTTTTGCTTTGGAGTCTTTCGGGTTCTTTTCCCAGTACACCATCAGTTCTTTGGGACAGGTTTTCCGTCTTGTCCGAGGCTGCAGACTAATACCATGCTAGCAAAAACTAATGTCTATTGAGTTCTTACTCTATGCCAGACTTTATTTTTGTGGGCTTGTTGTCTAATAGGTGATTTGCTCTTCACAGCATCCCTATAAGGTAAGTGCTTTTATCATCAATGTTGTGTGAAGATGGAACTTGAGATCAGAGAGGTTAAGTAACCCACCCAGCATCACACAGCCCAAGCCGCAGAGCCACGGTGGAGCCCCAGGTCAGCCGTTCCACCACCTCGGCCCACATTCTGGGGCCTCTCATATCCAAGTCTGTTGACTACAGGAGTGAAGCCGAGAGCTTCAGGGCCAGCCCTGCTCGCTCACCCACCCCTACACAGAGAGACTGTGCTTGGGGTCTGGGCGTAGGGATGCAGTCAGCCAACGGAGGCCATCGGCTCCCTGTCCAGGTTGAGCCCCCGGAAGTGCCCAGGGCCTCTGTCAGGCTGCTTTGCTTTCCTATAAACAGAGGAGAAATTACCTGATGTGTCAGCAGACTGGGAGCTCAGAGCAGCAGGTTGCCGGCGGGCACCCCCTCCTGCCCCTCGTTTGCAGTCTCTGTGGCCTCCTCCCCCCCTCTACCCTCCCCCAGCTGCCTCTGCCCGGATGGAGCCTGAGCCTTGCAGCCTGGCACCATGCACTCAGCTCAAAATCAGGGTCCTTGCTACTGAGAGGTTTCTATATTTTTATTTGTATTCATTACTAAAGAGAAAAATAGATAGTGGAAGGCACCTCGCAGTGTCTGCCACAAAGAGCCAACGAAAAGCCCCAAGGGCAAAGGAATTCCACGCTTTTCAGGAAGATGAAAGGCCAGTGTGGCTGGAGGGAGGGGGCATGTGATGAGGGTGGGATGAGGCAGGTGGCATGTCCTTGTCGACCCAGGGGTGGGGGGGAGGGCACTTTGGACAGCTGGGGTCTTCCGTGTGGAGATGATGTCTCAATAGCACAGGCACAAGGCAGCACTTTGTCCCGATGAACCCATTCTTCCTTCAACAAATCCTGATTCAGCACCAACCAGATGCTAGCCCCTGCTACAGGGGCAGGTCCCTGCCCTCATAGAGCGAGCAATCTAGTGACCAAGGCAGATGTCAAACAATAACCACACGGATACATTTTAAATGATAGTTGTAAGGAGTGCTATGAGAAAGAGCTACAGTATTGGGAGAGTATAAAATAGACCCAACTGACCAGGGTAGGCCATCCAGAACAAATGACATTGATGATGAGTGTAAAGAATTGAGACTGGCAAGAAGGGGAGGTGAGCTAAGAGCAGTGGTCCAGATTAGGGAATGGGGTGTGCAAAGGCCCTGTGGCAGGAACATATATACTTGGTGTTTCAAGGAACAAAGAGGTCATGAGGGCTGGACTAGAAGGGCATCAGGGCAATGGCAATTGATGACATTGGCAACTAAGTAGGGGCTGGATCATGGGTCTCAAGTCCGTATCTTAAGGGCCCCGATGGCTGAGAGAATACCAGTCAGGCTTAGAGGTCATAAAAGCAGGCTCGGGAGGTCAGCTGCCGGGGTGCCAAATGTCTCCCATTATTTCCTCTCTACTGTGAGCAAGTCACGAAGCCTCAGTTTCTTTACTTAACCTAATGTTATATCTCAGTGTTAAAAAAAGAAAAAAAAGAAAAAAAAAAGGAGTGTCTATCTCTCAGGTCGCTGTGAGAATGAATTTAAATGTCATGTTAAAAGCGTAAGGCCCTGAACACAGTAAGCATTCAATAAATGTTAGTCATTATTTTTTATTTTATTAATTTTTGTCTCCATTATAACAGTGTGAGCTCTATTAGTTGGCATGTTTTGTTAAGATACTGACCATGCAGAAGGTACTTCTGAAATTTTCCCTGGTGGATGAGTGGATGGTGGATGATGGATGGATGGATGGACGGTTTAATAGATAGATTGATCAATCAATCAATCCCAAAGTAAGATTAAGATCACTGGATTGCCATTGACTTTGATTTGAAACCTCAAGGTACAGTAACTAGATATCCCTTCCCAACTCCTACCCCCCTTCCAGACCTTTCTAAAATGATAGCTTCCGCATCTTTATTTCCTTTGTCCATAGGCTTGATAGGAGCTCCCAAAAGAGAGACCTGGCTGCAGCTCAGAGCTGAGCTGGAAGCTCTGACGGACCTCTGGCTGACCCATTCCCTGAAGGCACTAAACCTCATCAACTCCCGGTAAGGGGGGCCCTCCTTGTCCTTGGTGCCACGGAACTTCCTCCCATTCGAGAGTGGGGACTCCCCCACTCCCACACTTCGGGGAATAGGACTCTCCACACTCTTCCTTGCACAGTCCCCAGACAGCTGATAAAGCTGAGGACACCCTGTGCCTTAGCTGAGCAAAGAGCTGCAGTGACTTAGGACCCAGCAGAGCTGAAGACTTCTGTGCCTGGGCCCATTGTCCTGTCTGCCCAGCAGTCACATCAGCCTCGGGAAACCGTTTACTAGGATGGCACAGTCATTTGGTGGGTCCCTAGTGAGGGAAGGAAGGTCCACTTTCATTCTAGGCCTGCCAATAAATTGCCTCTTGCTCTGAAGTAAGGCCATCCGGGCCACAGAACAACTTACTCCCATCGTAGCATCGAAAACTCTGGTGACTCAACAGGATGAATAGTTAGAAAATGGCAGCCCAGGGGCTGCATCTATGATATTGATGTATTTTGTTGGGTGCACACTTTGTCCCAGACTGAGAAAGTGAATGCATAGTGCCCGGTATCTGTGCCCTCCAGCGTCACCCCAGTCCCCACCTCTCCCTGTTGCCCCGCATAGTTTCATGTCACTCATTTACATTACAGAGAGGCCCAGGCAGCTACTGAAGGGTGTGGCCCTTGCAACAAGCATTTGCTTTTTTAAATAAGTATTACACTCAGATTACATTTCCATTCAACATGTCAGACACCTTCGAGTGTAGAAGAGAACAGCAGCTGAGACTCCTTGGGCCCCACGCTCACCTGAAGACGGCTTAAGCAGAGCCTCCAAGCACCACCAGAGTTCTCGCCGGCCCCAGGCTCTGCCACAGGCTGAGCGGGCCTGGCAGCATGGTCCCTTGCAGTTCTGATCCACGATCTCCTTTGTCCTCAGGCCCAACTGTGTCAATGTGCTGGTCACCACCACTCAGCTCATTCCTGCCCTGGCCAAAGTCCTGCTGTACGGACTGGGCTCTGTCTTTCCTATCGAGAACATCTACAGCGCGACCAAGACAGGTAGGGGGACCCAGACCCCGGACAATACAAGGGCGGGAGGGGGAGGCAGCCTTCCATCCTGACGTGGGTACAGAAAGTTTAAGGAAAACGGCACAAGGGAAGTTCAAGAACTTGTCCACGGGCCTGACTCAGATCCCCCAAACAACCTTTACCACCTGCTTCCTTGAACCCCTGCTTCCAGGGGGACTGTTTGGAAGCTCAGTCTTCCAAAGTGTGTGTATGAGTTAGGACACCCACAAAGCTGCTCTAACAAGCATGCCCCCAAAGCAGGGGTTTGCATCAGAATCAAAGCTTAGTGCTCTCTCACTTGTCAACAGACCAGAGGTGAGTGACCCAGGCTGGTGGGTGACCCTCTCCTTATAGTACCCTCCTGGGTCCTTCCACGTTTATTTTCCACCATCCCCTATGGTTTTATTCTCATGTATGTCGTCAAATGAGGGACCTGCCACATCAGCATCCCAGCTAAGGGAAGAGGGGAAAGAGGAAGGAGTAACCCGTGTCCAATAGTTTACAGCCAAGACTCAGAAGGGATGCTCAGTGCTTCTGCTCGCCTCCTATTGGCCCATCTTAATCTGTGGCCACAACTGGTTGCAAGGGAAGCTGGGAAATGTAGTCCATAGTGGAGTGGGAGCACAGGTAAAATAAGTAACCCGATTACTGAGGAAGAAGAGGAAAACGTTTCCACCACAGCCCGGTACATAAGGGGATCTTAATGTAGGTGGTACAAGTCATCAAATAACCTTCCTAATTTAGCAGCAGCCTGCTTTAACACCTAACATTTGCTATTCTCCCTCATTAACAAAGAGAACAAGCCTTAGGGCTCAGAGCTTTTATGAGATAATAGACTGTAGTAACTAGAAAGTCACAGCATCATTTATCATCAGGGCAAGTAATACTGGTTTATTTTTTTTATGTGAGGAAAGAGCTGGGTGGTTTTTTTTTTAATATGTATATCACCTAAAAATGTACAATAATACAAAATAAATCTAGTTTGCTGTTTTTAACTAGAAATTTTTTACCCTTGTTTGTTTCTGGAGCAAAAACACTATGGTACGTTAGAAGCATTTTCTTAGACAGATTTTTGCCTTTACTAGAGTTGTATGTCTGAACATTATATAAAAGTACCTTTAGATTTTTTTAATCATAGAAATTTGGGCCCCAAATGGCCATTAGAGATTCTGCAACAGGATTTCTATGTCAGAGGGACCACATGCCACCAGGGAAGTGGTAGCACGACTCTCGTTTCCCACCTGGGGAGGTGGAAGATCCGAGAACTGGAGGTAGTGAGGGAATTTGTTTTCCTCTTCTGTCCTAGTAACAGAATCCCGATTCCACCCGTGCTAACAGGCACTCAGCCGCAGACTACACCTGCCAGCTCCGGCTCCCTGCTTGCACTTAAAAACCCCGCTGTTTTTCAGTAGTCAGGCTTTGCTCTGATAAGGCTGCCTAACAAACATCTCGACACTCAGTGGCGGACAGCAGCCCGTTTTTCTTTCTCCCTCGTGGGTCGGTGAGTGAGCTGTGGCTCTGACTCCCGGTCCTGATCTGCTCCATGTACGTCCTCATTATGGAACCAGGGGGCCATCCAGGGTGCCTCCTTCTCACAACAGATGGCAACCCACCACACCCATCGCGCCTGGCAGGTCCCTCACATTCTATTGGTCAAAACAGGTCACATGGCCAACCCACTCTCAATGGTACCAGCTACTCTTGTGGGAAGCACTGCCAAGTGGATGGCTAAGGGCTGGGACCTGTGACTCTGTTAACTCAGGGCCACTGTGACCCTCTGGGAACATCTGGAGACAGTTGATTTTCACAACTGGAAGAACGACTGGCTTTGAGTGGGTCAAGGCCAGGGATGCCGCTAAGCACCGCACGGTGCGCAGGGCGGCCCTGCAGCCAAGAATTATCCAGTCACAAATGGCAGTAAGGCCAAGGCTGAGAGATCCTGACGTAGGTGGAGCACTTAGCAGAGAGCCTAGTGTATAGGAAACTCAGAGAGTTATTATTGCTCTTTTCATTATTGCGGTTACTAAAGTTGCTGCGCGAGGAACTAAGGCCTGAATCCAAAGTGCCTGGATTTGTGCTGCTGCCCAGACACTGGGAAGAGGTGGGCATTGGTGGGTGGACCGTGGACCCCAGCACCCCTACTTCCTGACTCTGGGACCCTGGGCACCTCAACTTCACCACTCAGCCTCATGTCGCATCTGTAAAAGGGGTCCGTCACTCCTACCCCCAGACAGCCGCATAGACTCCAGAACCTGCTTCAAACCCCTGCTGCCTCTTCTCCTGTGTTACCCTGGGCAGACACTTCACCTCTCTGCGCCTCTGCGTTGTCATCTGTCACATGGGAATGACAGCAGCGCGCCCCTCAAAAGTTTGCTGGAGGGCGAAACGATTAGTACCTGGCCTTTAGGGGGACAGCTGCACGGGGCAGACACCCCACTCGCCGTCCTCATTCGCCACACTCCTGGCCCCCCTGAGCTTCTTCCCTTTCTTCCCTCCTCCGTGCGTGCAGGGAAGGAGAGCTGCTTCGAGAGGATCATGCAGAGATTCGGCAGGAAGGCCGTCTACGTCGTGATCGGTGACGGGGTGGAAGAGGAGCAGGGAGCGAAAAAGGTACTTCTGCTGCCTCGCTCAGGCCCATTCTCTCCTGAGTCGTCCTGTGGTTTCCAGGGCTCCGTTTTCACACAGATCCCTCCACCTCCCATCCTCCCTCCCTGGGCTCTTTGTTCGTGGGTCCATTCCATTTGCCCATCGCAGGAGCAACCTGAGCAATTTCCTTCTGCAAATCCCCTCTGTGCTTGGCTGCCGCCCCCCGGGAGCCCCTGGATTGTTTCTGGGACAACTGCTTAGGAGCCCAGAGACGCTCTGTCAGGGCAGGCGGGCGGGCGAGAGGCGGGCGGGCGCACGTGTGTGTGCTTTACTTAATACCTACTGATCATCTGTTCCAGGAACCCTTCCCAGCTAATAAAGACAGAATTAAGCTAGTGAAAAAGGAGGTCCTGCTTTTGTGGTCTCAGGCCCAGGAGGAGAGGGGCAGGGAGTTCTGGTGGCCGCAGTTCTGTTCTTGGAAAAGAAACAGCTGCCAGAGTCCTGGGTCTGGACCTGTCAACAGCATCCCAGAGCGCCTGCCACCCCCACTCAGAGGCCTGGGAAGTGGACTGTTAATGTCACAGAGCTTAATCGGGGGGACCTGGTTTCTTCCTGTCCTCCCCAGCAACAAATTCCAAGGAAATGCAAACCTGTTTAGGGCCTCGGGGATGAACCCCTTAAGAAGTGGGAAGGCCCCCAGGCTCCTGGGTGTGGGGCTCGGGTGAGGGGTACGTACTGCTCCATCCGTGTGGAAGCCTCCGCCCCTGGCCTGGCTCATCCTTGCGGCCTCAGGTTCAGCAGCACTCCTGCTGAGACTCCCTGACCAGCTCCCACTCTGTCCTTCCAGCTAGATCAGGCCTTCCTGCAACTCCCTCTCCCTGCAGTCCTTATTCTCTCTTCAGGACATTGTCCCCTCTTGTCATGAAAGGATTACCTTTCATGTGACTTGGTGGGCATGGGGTCATGTGATTGGTGGTTTACTCACAGGTCCACCAGCAGTGTGTAAGCTCCATGGGCTGAGTGCCTACCGTGTGCAGCCCTGTCGCAGATCCTGCAGTGAGCAAGACAGATAGGGCCCTCCCCCCTCACTCCGCTCACAGCCCGATGACAGGCAATAAACCCATCAGTGTAACATGCATATCAGGTGGGGAGCATAGTGCAGAGAATGGGACCAGAAGGGACACTGGGGACAGGGCAAGTTGCAAGTGTCAGTAGTCATCAAGGCTGCGAGGGGGCGTCTGAGCAAAGACGGGAAGAGGAGAGGGGGTAAGCCTACTGGCTATCGACAGAGGACATCCCGAGAGAGAAACCGAGCCATCCCGAAGCCTGAAAGCCAGAGCTCCCCGGGGCTGCAGAGGTGGGCCAGGCGGGTGGGGGGTGGAGGGGCGGTCAGGGAGGTCCCGGGATCCCTTGGGAGACTTCAGCTTCTACTCTGAGCACTTAAGCATATTTTTTTTTAATATATTTTTGTTTATTTATTTATTTTTGACAGAGAGAGAGAGAGAAAGACAGAGATACAGACACAGAGAGAACTGAACTAGGGGAGCTCCCAGTTCAGCATATGGTTCCGCACGGGCCGGGGCCAGGATTTGATCCCCGGTCCCTGGCGCTGCAAAGTGAGCCCTAACCCACTGAGCCATCCCAGCTTCCCCTTAAAGATTTATTTATTTATTTATTTTATTGCTTTTGAGAGAGAGAGAGAGAGAGAGAGACAGAGAGAGAGAGAGAGATACAGAGACAGAGAGAGAACTGAACTGGGGGAACTCCCCAGTTCAGCACATGGGTCCACACGGGCCGGGGCTGGGATTCGATCCCTGGTCCCCAGCGTTGCAAAGTGAGCGCTTAACCCACTGAGCCATCCCGGCTTCCCCAGCATATATTTTTTTAACTTTAAAAATTAATTGGGGGAAGCTGGGATGGCTCAGTGGGTTGAACACTCGCTTTGCAGCCCCAGAACCCGAGGATCAAATCCTGGCCCCGGCCCAGGCAGACCCATATGCTGAGCTGGGGTGTGCCCCCAGTTCAGTTTTTGCCGGGGCCTATGCGGGAGGCTCCCGGCCCAGTTCTTGCCCTGTGCAGCCCTATGCCCACGAAACTATATGGAAAACTAATGCTATCAACTATGGAGACTGCTCTGGGCCCTCCCCCTTCTGTCTGTCTGTCTCTGTCAAAAACAATTTTAAAAAATAAATAAAAATAAATTGATTTAGAGGACAAAATATTAAGTACATGGTAGTAATGGAGGTGATGCACAAGGATCTGGTTAAAATAGTGGCATGAACCACATGAATTATCACATGAGGTCCTGGGGTTCCAGAATCACCCTGCCAGGCTGAGAGTACAATGACTGCCTGACGCCCCACTGCCGGGGCCCACGGGGAGTCTAGAGCCCCTGTTCCCTCCTTCAAGGCCAAGTACAGCGCAAAACTGGGCCCTAAGCATGTGACGGCGGTCATCCTAAGCTGTGCTCGTATTGACCGTAGGCCTGGGGCTGCTTACCTGCCCTGTTTCCCGCCTGGAGGAGGGCAGGGGTGGCCACGTCCGGAAATTTCCGCGGTGACCGCTAGGGGGCAGGCTCTTCCTCCTCTGAGAACTGCTAGTCTGGGGTCACCCGCCTGTGTGGGGCCAGGGGAGGGGAGGGGGCCTCGTTAAGTTCTGTGTCCTGGGCACCTCCCCCACCTGCCCCTCCTGCCAGCCCTGCTCCCACAGAAACGAGCAACCAGGGCAACGCATTTTGCCCTAAATCCTAGCTCGCCATTTAGGTCTGTGTGGCCGTCCACAGAGGACACCCCCTCTCTGAGAGGAACCTAGTGAGCTCGGTTATTGCTCCCCAGGGCCCAGGGTTGGGGGCAGACGGCCCGGGGGGTCCCTCGCCCTTGGAGCCAAATGAGAAAGAACATATGAATGCTGATGCACACAGATCATGAAAACAGGTGCCAATCTCTCGTTTGCTCAAAGCCCAGGGGAGAAGCGTGGTGCTGAGGGTATGGAAGGGCTGTCACAGCCGCGGCTGGGGCAGCGGGTCACAGCAGGGCCAGCGCTGCCCCGGTTCCCTGCGGAGGGGTGTGGGTTGCCTGGCATGGCAGACAGCGGCCCCAACAACAGAGGTATCGTCCCCCATGCAAAACACCTGCCACCCCCAGGACCTCTGCCAGCACCAGGCGCCCAGCTCCCTCCGTCTTGTGGCTCTGCCAGTCCCAGAACTGCTCTTTCCAGAGTGCAAGGTGGCTGGCACCACCCCAAAACCCTCCCCCACCACCAGATGGGGGAGGGGAAGACACCTCTTCCCCTTAAAGGCACAGCCCATCAGTGCTGCATGAGCTCCATTGGCCAGATTTGAATCACATGGTCACACTTTGCCACGGGGGGCGCCTGAGCTAACCCCATGCCCTAACCACTGCTCTTTATTACTGATGTCATCATTTTATTTAATCCTCAGACCCCTCCTGCAAGTGGGTATCATCCCATTTAATTTTCTAGCGGGTGGGTTTGCGACTCAGAGAGGCTAATTAATTTACCGAAGATCCCACAGCTGGCACGTGCACACTGATGGGTGTTTTGCAGGCAGGGGATGGACTTAGAAGTTTCAGACACAGTCAGCCCACACCCCTGAGTTGATCAGATGAGAGCGGAGTCCACCAGAGACGACTAAGGCACCCCCCACCCCACACACACACCCCATACACCGAGCTCCCCTAGAAGCTGCCGCCGGTGTCTGAAGCAGCAGCCCGGCGCATTAGCGAGAGAGACGCTGGCCCAGCCTGATGGATGGGCGTCATTAGGCCAGGCCCCCAAAGCCCTGAGCACCTGCCATACGGCCACAGGACCTGGGGCTTGGACTGTTCCGGCTGACAGCACTGTTAATGGCTCCGCTTTAGCGGGTCATTTGTCTCCACGGCCTGAGGCATGCTCTTCCACCTTTGCTCATTCCCTCCCAGAAAAATGAATTCTGCTTTTTAAAGGGGGACAGGAATCGGCCAGGCGGCAACCAGAAACCATCTTTGCAGAGAAAGGAAGGCTTGGCCGGGTGAGGAGAGGGTGGGGGGACCTGGGGCCACTGGAAGGCATTTAAAGAGATGGCATGTGTTGCCCATGGGGGACAGTGGTCTGCGTCCTAGAGTAAAAGAGAACTTTCTCAATGTCAAAAGCTGGCTGTAGCAGCCCACAGTCTATAAAGAGAGAGAGAGAATGGGGTTTGTTGATGACTTTCTTTGCTTGAGAAACTCACCTTCCCTCTCCTTCCCTCATTCCTCTTTTCATTCCTTCCACGAGTATTTCACCAGTACCTACTGTGTGCCAGGAGCCATGCAATGCAGCAGTGACATTCCAGGCTGAACCCTCCTCAGAGCCTTTGCATTGTCTATCTTCTACCTCGACTGCAGGACGCCCTTCTTCTCATCCTCTGGGGCCTGTCACCCTCCCGCACTGGGAGGTCTTCTCTGACCCAACTAGCAAAAGTAGACACCCTTCCCCCACTGCCCTCTCCCCCTCCATTCTATTTCCTTTGCAGCACTTACCATGAGATGAAACGAACTTCTTTCTTGTCTGTGGATTTGTTGTCTGCCTCGATCATGGTTGATTTAAAAGATTGCATGTCACAGGCTCACACAGCGAAATCCAGACTCTGCCTCCTGATACCCGGGAGCTTTACTCAACCAGGCTTTCTCCACCCCTCACCCCTCCACGCGCACACATGCACACACGCATCATGTCAAAACCACTTCACATGGCTGCGTTCTCAGTCCCCTCCCCCTCGCCCTTGAGTGTCCTTGGCTCACCCAGGGATGCCCTGCTTGGGCCGTCCTTCCCTTCAACCTCCTGTCAGCCATGAAACCCTCATTGGTCCTTCAAGGCTCTGTTCCCACACACACACCCTCCCCTGGGACACCTGTCCCAGCCCCACCCCATTCTCTGCCACCAACAGGGAGGCTGCTCTTGTCAGCTCCCATCACACTTTATTTACACCGGCCTTAGTGAGTGTTTAGGTCCTCATGATGTAGTTAGTCTTACTTACTCTATTTCTTAAACTAACCGAAACCCCCCAGATTCATCCCTCCACTTCTATAGCTAGTTTGGCCTGCATGCTTTGTGACTTTGTCTTATATTTATCCAGCTATGTCCTGTGTATAGACAATCATACTAGCAGCTGGTATTTACCGAACACTTAGTATACATGCCAGGCCTGGTGAATAACCACAACAGTCGTACCCAGCAACTACCCTCATCTTACCGACAAGCAGCAGAGAGAATTGCCTGAGATCACCCAGCAGGTAGGGCTACCAGGATAGCTCAGCAGGTTGAACACTTGCCTTGCAACTGAGAGATCGGGGGATCGAATCCTGACCCTGGCCTGTGCAAACCCACATGCTGAACTGCAGCACAACTGCTAGGATGGCGGCGAAGGTTCTTGCCTCCCATGAGGGAGGCCCTCAGTTCGATTCCTACCCCACACAGCCCCCATCCACCTGTGTGGAATGAAACTATGTCAAAAAACTAATGTACAACTGTGGACACTGCTCTGGGCCCTCCTCCTCCTCTCTCTCTGTCTCTCTCTCTCTCTCTCACCTTCTCTCAAACAATAAAATAAATCTTTTAAAAAATCACACAGCTGGTGACGGCAGAGCAAAGCTTTGCATAGGACCCTCTGCTTCTAACCCTCATGCTGCAGAAATCACTCACAAATTTCTCTCTCCACGTGAGTGATTTCTTCCCAGGATCAACATTAACACTACGTCTGACACCGGTCACAACTTGAGTGGTATCTGCTATGATCCACTTAACGTGTTCCTTTCCATCAGCTCACTCCCATTTGGAGTGGAAAGCTTGAGCCCATGAAGGTAACGCAGGGCGAGCATCCCCTGCTGTAAAGAAAAGGGGACGATAAAAACAAAAGTGACAAGAGAACAAGCTGACTCGCACCCTGTTGACCCTGCCTGCCCAGCACTCTCGGGACGCGCCCTGTCTGCTCAGATGGAGATTAGCAGATGCTAGGGAGGGTTAATGCCAGCACCTCGCCCAGGCCTGCTTCTTGAAGCAGCAGGATTGAGAACCAGTGTTTAAAAAGAAATGGCTTTCTCCCTGCGTGGTTTAAGTCCACGCTGGTCCCAAGGGAGGGGAGGGGCTCAGACACAGGACAGCCAATCAGAACAGGTGCAGAGGGACTAGACCCGGTGTGGCCAGACTGGTGGGTAGGGGCCAGGGGGGCGTGTGCTGACAAGGTTATGTGGCCAGTTCGGAAAATGCCCATGGGCTCTGCTGACCTGAGTTGTCATCGCATAAGGCTCTAATTATGGACGGGGCATCTGGGGAGCTGCGAGGCTGGGGAGGGGGTGGGGGAGGGGCTGGGGGTGGCGCAGGGCAGGATGCTAACCCCAGGCTGGTGTTCTGTGTTGCAGCACAACATGCCTTTCTGGCGGATATCCTGCCACGCCGACCTGGAGGCGCTGAGGCACGCGCTGGAGCTGGAGTATTTATAGCAGAGCCCTCGGCCTGGCCACCTGCCGTCCCAGGCGCCTGCACCACGCAGGCCCCAAGCCTTCCCGCCGGATGCCGGACACTGGGCAGCGTCCCCACAGCCCAGAGGACGTGTCCAGTGACCATGGCAGAAGCTGGCCTTTCCGTCCAGACGCGGGGCCTGAGAAGCAGCGTAGCCCGCAGTGGCTTTGGGATATTGAACTTTGGGGAAAGGGCTGGCTCAGCGTCCAGACTTTTCTATGAGACTCACGGAACTCACGCAAGGAATTGCTGATTTGGGAGAAGGCTGGGGATGAAGGGAGGAACAGGCTCGTTTTCTTTTTTTGTTTTCTTTTTTTCTTTTTAATTTATGGACTAAGCTCATTACTGCGGTATTATGCTCTCGTACCTGTGTCGTTGGTTTTCTTAGTCGTTGGTTTGGTTTGGTTTGGTTTGGTGACCTGGCGTGTGGGGTGGTGGGCAGTTCTAATTTAAGCAGTCTGCCCCCGGCTGTGCTTTGGGGGGACAATCATCTCTAAACAATTGGTGAGGGAGGCGATGCGGGGCTGTCAGGAAGACGGTTGCTTATCTTTGTTTTTAAATGGCCTAATCTGACATCATGTGTACAGTGCACGTGCCTTATGCTGCCATCGTGTTTTCTAGGAAGAGGGACCCCTGGAGGAGGCGGTCCTTTGTGACAGAGAAAAGGCATTAAATAAAACCACGTTTACATTTTGAAGTGGGGAGAGTGTCAGTACTTTATTACCACGCTTGAGGCTCCTAAATGTGTTGGTCTTTCCAGAACCTTTTCAATTGCAAAGGAATAAAATCTTAACTCAAACTGGCTTAAGCCAAAAAAGAAAAAAAGAAAAAGAAAAGTCTTCAGACATAGCTGGATCCAGGTGCTCAAATTACTTGCTCCTGTGTGGTCTCACTTCTCAGGCAGGCTCGTCCCCGTGTGGCAACGATGGCTCCAAGAATCTTTTAGCAAAACCACACCGGCGGAAAGAAAGTCCTTCCTGCAAAGGGTTTCCCACCAAAACCCCAGCATTGTGTCTCATTGGCCAAGCCTGAGTCATAGGCTACCCAGGGAGCTGGATTTGGGGTGTGATCCTCGTGAACAGTCACCCACAGGCAAAATCAGTGGACTGTTACGAAAAGCATTGGGGGAACTGAGGGTTGGGCTGGAAAATCCAACCAACTGCATTCCAATGATAAGACTTTATTTTCCAGTGGGTGAACCAAGGAGCCTGTGGATGGAGCAGGGAGGGACATCGGGAGAAGTTCTGAGGACAACCATCGAGTTCCTAGCAGGGCCTGGTCCATCTGATTAAATGCTAAACGTAAGTATGGCCTCCTGCCTGTCTCCACGGTGGTGAAATCCAGGGTTACCGATGGGCGGGTATATCCATGTCAGCGCAGATGGGAGATGCTTGGGAACTGGAGTCTCAGCTAGAATCCCTGATGGATGGAAAGCTACAATCAAGACTCCCCCACTAGACTCTGAGCTCCCTGAGGACAGGTTCTGTGGGTGTCATCTTGTCTCCATTCAAGCACGGAGTGAGGTGCTTGGAATCAATCCACAGAGTGGATGCTGACACAAATTGGAATCCCATGATAGATGAGACAGAAGAAAGGATGGAAGCATAATTGGAACCAGTCAGATGGACATTTGGACAAATGGATGCATATATGGTTAGACAGTAGTAGAGTGGGTGGATGGAAGGCTGATTAGATGATTGGATGGTTGAGAATTAGTAGGTGAATGGCTAGCTAGGTGATTCAAGGATGGATAAATAGCTATGTTGGCATGTCTAGATGGGTGGTTTTATAGAGAGAGATTATGGGTGGTTGGATGACTGAATTGATGACCCAATCAATGGTTGTGTGGTGAGACAAATGGATGGATGGTTGGATGAGTGAATGGTTGTATGGTTTTGTGGAAAGAACTGTCTTGAGGTCAGGACAAGAGAAGGGGCCGTGTAGTGGAGGAGAAGGTGGATCTTGGCCACCTATGTCAGCCAACTTCAAAAAGACCCATGGAAAGGGGTCCTGGGAGCATCCCTTTTGGAAGAGACCACAGTATCTGTCCAGTGAAACATTCAAGGTCCATACAGCGGTCCCTGTGTTTGTCCCATGGGTAAACATGGCGGGCAGGTCTTTTTGTTGGCTGAGATTTTGACTTTCAGAATATATGACATATAGGTTTGTTCTGTCAGCGGAGGCTTGTGATCTCGGGCCAGGATGGTGAGCAAAGCCGGGGAAAGCCTTCCAGGGAGAGGCGCAGGAAGTACAGAGTGTCAGGGAGAGAAAGAGGGAGGTTTCCAGCTGCAGGGAGGGGAAGACAGGAGGCGGGCGTGGCTGGAGGCCAGAACGAAGGCCAGGGGTCAGAGGGCAACCTGGACCAGATCTAGTTGCACCCTTTTGGTCACGGATTTTTTATTTTACTGGAGTTTGGGTTTTATTCTAAATCTAACGAGAAAACACCAGAGAGTTTTAAGGAGAGTAGCATAATCTGATGTACGTCCTTTAAAACCACCCTGGCAGCTGTGGGGAGAAAGGTTTGGGGCAGGAAGGATGGAGGCGGGGCACCAGGTCAAAAACAGGTGGGCATGGGATTCCTCAGGAACCCATACAGAATGTACCCTCCTGTGCCGGCTTCCTTCACTTGTGATTGTTTTCAATATGCCTCCAGCTTGTTTAGGGTGACCAGACGTCCCGCTTTGGGCGGGACAGTCCCGATTTTTAACAAATTGTCCCACGTCCCGCGGCGTTTTAAAAAAGTCCCGATTTTTGGAAAGAATGCATGACAAGCTAGGGAACGGCGGGAGATAGACCCAATTTTTAATCAAGAACCCCCTCCCCCCCGGTCAATGGTGTCCCGCTTTACCAGTGTTAAAATCTGGTCACCTTAAGTTGCATGAACCTGCAGTTCATCCTGGATAAAGGGAAGTCTGGGTCGAGAACGCTGCTCCACGGTTGTCCCAGCCATGGCACCTTCAGCCCCTGCGGATGCCGGCTCCCTGGTGCCCACCAGAGGGCAGTGAAGCCCCGCAGCCGCCCGCAGGTGCCGCCGGTGGAGGAAACAAGGCGGGGCAGCCCTTAAAAGGATTCCGAAAGCATCTCATTCGGGTGGTGCCCAGGCTTCCGCGAGAAACGACGTGCCTCGTGCACAGTGGGGATCCCAGGGGAGAGCAGTGCCCGGAGGCAGATGGGCACAGTGGCGACCTCTGGAGCAATCGCAGGCTCGGAAGTGCTTGTTCTTGCCCAACTTCAGAAGCTGCCTAGGGATGCCAGGATGGCTCAGCAGGTTGAGCGCTCGACTTGCAGCCCTGGGGTCCAAGGGCCGCCTGTGCAGACCCATATGCCGAACTGGGGTGTGCTACCCATGTGGGAGGTCCCCAGTTGGGAGCCACCCTGTGAGACTGCTCTGGGCCCTCTCCCTTCTCTCTCTGTCTCTCTCTGTCAAGACAATAAAATAAATCTTTAAAAACTAAAGTTGCCTGCTTTCATTTTTAATAATATGATTGCGATTATAGTTTAAATTGTTTGAAATGTTGGGGGGATTTATTTTTATATTCAGAAGTTCATTTGAGAATGCTAATAAGCTGACTCCAGCCAAATACTGCTTTTTATTAATAAACTTCATCATTAAGTACATATCTGGCAAAAAAAAAAAAGAGTATGAGGTGAACTCTGGCTGTAGGTGAGGAGGGTATCTTTGCCCTTGCAGCCCGTACCCCACTCCATGGGTTTCTGGGCCACACAGACCCCCGGCCCTGACATACCCCTGGCCACCAGGTGTGAGTGAATGAGAAGCGGCAATTACAAGTCCTGCTTCTAACATTTATTAAGCACCTACTGAGTGTCCGTCCCTGGGCTAAGCTCCCATTAGCTCATTTCATCTTCACAACCACATGGCCCTGTCTGGAGAGGAAGGCTGGTGTGTTGGTTAAGACGTGGGCACTGGGTAAAATCCCAGCTCTTCCTTGTCCTACCTGTGGGAACATCACCGCTCTGAACCCCAGCGTTTCAGCTGTAAAATGGGGGTGACAGTAGAACCAACCTCACACCTTTGTTAACAGCATAGAATGAATGCATTCAGACATGAACAATACCTAGAAAGTGGCTTTCCGACCTTTTAAAGATTTATTTTTATTGTTTTTTGACAGAGAGACAGAGACAGAAAGAAGGGGGAGGGCCCAGAGCAGTCTCCATAGTTGACGTTAGTTTTCCATATAGTTTCACTCCACAGGTGGGCACAGGGCTGCACAGGGCAGGAACTGGGCCGGGAGCCTCCTGCATAGGTCCTGGCAAGAACTGAACTGGGGGCACACCCCAGTTCAGCATGTGGGTCCACACGGGCTGGGCCTGGGGTTCGATCCACAGGCTCCGGGGCTGCAAAGTGAGCGCTTAACCCACTGAGCCATCCCAGCTTCCCCTTTCCCACCTTTTGACTGCTCTCCTCCATAAAAAATGTGTATGACGTCCAGACCCAGCATAACATAGACATGGGTGTGTGTATGGTGTGTGTGTGTAGACCTAGAATGTGTTTCACAAAGCAATGCCTACCCATGCTACTATGATGCATGCTGTTATCCATCCTGTTCTGTTTTTAAATGGTGCAGGTCACAATCTACTGAATCAATTTCAGAGCCCATTGTTTGGAAAATACTAGTTTAGAAGGTTTGGCCAGCAATGTTGTTTTTCTAAGTCTCGCTTTACAGAGCAGAGGAAGCAAACCTCTGGAAAGGGTAAGGTGACCAGACGTCCCACTTTTGGCGGGACAGTCCTGATTTTTAACAATTTGTCCCGCGTCCGCAGCATTTTAAAAAAGTCCCGATTTTTGGAAAGAATGCACGACAAGCTAGGGAACGGCGGGAGAGAGACCCAATTTTTAATCAAGAACCCCCTCCCCCCCTGGTCAATGGTGTCCCGCTTTACCAATGTTCAAATCTGGTTACCTTAGCAAAGGGGCATTTGGCGCCACCAACAAGGCAATCCGAGAAGCCGCCCACAACCTGCGGAGGGGCATAGGCAGAGGCATCGGTAGGGTACCACCGCCTGGTCAGCCACGCATCCAGGGCTGGGCCCGGTGCGGAGGTCCAGGCCTCAGGAAGCAGATCTGGGCCCAGCATGGAGGACAGCGAGGACCAGCTGCCCCTGCTGACACGCCTGCCACTGCCTGTCACCACATCTAGCCACAGTGGCCTTGCAAGGAAATAGGCTGCTGATTTCTTTCCACCTTCAAAGATCTCACACAGGTTGCTCTTTTGGTTCACGCTACCTCAGAACCAATCAGGGAAAGGCATTCTGGGAAACGTAGTCCCAGCCTCAGCCAGTGAACAGTAGGATTACAGCCCTCCCTCCACTCTGGCCTCACTGGGCTGACTTCTCTTTCTGGAAGATGCCAGGTCCCTGCCCCAGGCCTTGTACGTCTGCTCTTCCTTCTTCCTGGGATGTTCTTCCAGCCACGTTCATGGCTCTCAGCTCTGACCGTCCATGAGGATCACCTGAGATGCTTTACAAAGTACAGCTGCCCAAGCCCCACCTCAGAGAGACTGACGTCATTATTCAGGGAAGGGGTGGCACCTGGGCATTGGTTTGGTTATATCTCCCCAGATGCTTCTGATGTTCAGCTGGAGTTCCGAATCATCACCCTGGACAGCACAGCTCTGTCCCCACCCTCTTCAGGTTCCTGCTGCTCAGAGACCATCCGTAATCCCATCATCTAGCTCCCTCCCCTCTACCCTGCTGTGCACCGTCCATGTGTCTATCCCGCCTAGATAGTATCATAAGCACTTTCGACTGCTTCCCAGTGAGGATGTTAGACGTGTGAGGACAGAGGCTGCGCCTGCTCTGTCCGGTGCTGTGACCCCGGTGCTTGGCTCATGCAAAGTGCTCACTCAGTAAGTTGCCTGAATGAGTGAATGACTTGGGCCCACTTGCTCCATGTCATGGGGTCCAGCGCCATCTCTAGGCCTGCAGTTCTGCATGGCGGCCACCAGATGGCAAGAGTGCCCAACTGCATTCAAGGTCACCCTAGAACAGTGGCCGGGTCCTGCCCCGCTGGGCCATTGCTAAGAGGAGCACGGACCCTGGCAGACCCCATCGCGCCCTCCCTCTTCTCATTCATAGATTTACAGACATCTGAAAACACGACCCAGACCAAAGGCAGAGGAAGGAGGCCCCCGTCTGGAACGTCCAAGTCCTTCCCCTCGTACCTGGCCACTGACTGACCCTCCAGAAGTGCAGCCACTCGGGATATGACCTGTGGGCCCCTCACACAAGACATGACTCGATCGATCGCAAGGGCAAGTCTGTTTGCCCTGCCAGCGTCTGATGGCAATTTGCATGTCCATCAACTGAGGGCTATGACAGGGGCTGTCCTCTTCCACATTCCAGGACCTCATACCACAAGGAGGCGTGAAGCCGCACTGGGCCTGTCCCCCACGTGGAGCAACACCCCAGACTCCAGGTTTAGTAAAAGACCAAACAGAAGAGCGTGTATCCAACGCTGACATTTCTGTATGGAAAGCCAGGGAGAAACCGTGCTCTGTGTTGGTTTGGAAATGCAGACCCTGGGGAATGGGCAGGAAGGAGACCGAGAGGACCAGGGTGGCTGGGAGGGACTAACCATGGAGGCCATGCCAGTCTATTGACACTGTAGGCATGTGCTGTACCACCTATTCCAACAAATAACCATTTCAATGTTTTTCTAAAGCAATCGTTTCTCTACGGCTGTGTAGCCACTTCTTTCTCTGCGGTCCCTCCTGTAGGAAGCTGTAGCTGGGATGGGAGGGGCAGGAGTCCAGTGAGGAAAACTCAGGCTGCCTGTGTGAGCGCTATGCCACCACTTCGGAGCCTCGTGACCTCCATCAGGGGACACAGCAGTGACAGAGACCTTAATGTCACTCAGGGAGGTGAAAAAAAAAAAAAATCAAGAGGCTGAGACGGAGGATGAGCTGGGTGTGAGGAAGGGGTGAGGAGTGGCTACAGAGGCGACCTCTCAAAGACAACCTGAATAGGTACCAGCCACGAATGGGTGTGCCCAGCCAAGGCAGCAGCAGGTACAAGGGCTCAGGTGAGCACGGGCTTGGCCTGCTGGAGCTGAAAGATGACAACGGGGTCACGGGGCCTCTCAGAGGCCTTGGCCTCTTCTCCTAAAATGGGCCGTGTCCATCGCTGCCTCTGTGGGGTTCAGGGTAAAATGAGGTAACACGGAGAAGGTGCACAGGCATGCCCTATAAAACTAAAAACAATAGTCACTTAAATAAAATGACAGTGTCCCCACTACTGGAGAGAACAGTTAAAAGAGGAGTCGAATGAAACTCTCACAAGCAGCCTTGAGCTAGTCACTTCTGGGACCTGTTTTTCTTCCTTTTTCTAAGATTTATTTTATGAGACAGACAGACAGACAGAAGGGAGAGGGCCCAAAGTAGTCTCCATAGTTGTACATCATTAGTTTTAACAATTCCATTCCACACAGGTGGATATATATATGGGGCCACACAGGGTGGGATCCTAACTGGGGGTCTCCCACATGGGAGGCATGCCTCAGTTCAGCATATAGGTTTGCACAGGTTGGGGCCGGGATTCGATCCTTGGACATTTCTGCTGCAAGGCAAGCACTTAACCTGTTGAGTTATCCCGGCATCCTTCTGGGACCTGTTTCTACATCAGCCAGTGGGAGGTCACAGCAGAGTGGGAAACAGCCCTTTCTGGGTTGGCTCATGACCAAGAACCAAGGGGAAAATCACAGCCTCCCATGTCAATGCCTCGGACCACCGACTAGAAACACGTGCCCTCGATTGCTCCTCTAAGCCACACTGGCCTCCTTGCTGTCCTTCAAGCGTGTCAAGCTCACATGTGCCCCTGGCCCTTTACACTTGCTGGTCATTGTTTGGGACCAGCAATGACACTCCCTTCCCCACAAGCCAGCTTTTCATTCAGGTCTCAGGTCAGATGTCCCCTCCTAAGAGGTCCCTACATGGTCCCAGCTGGTGCGGTTGCTCTAAACCAAGTTTGCCCAACCTGCAGCCCGTGGGCCACATGCAGTCCAGGGAAGCTTTGAAAACAGCCCAACACAGATTCGTCAACTTTCTTGAAACGTTTTGAGATTTGGGATTTTTCTTTTATTTTACTCATCAGCTATCATTAACGTCGGTGTATTATGCGTGTGGCCCAGGGAAGTCACAAGGTTGGGTACCCTACAATCTAAACTGTCCCCATTTTGTTCTTTTCATAGCACTGGTCAGCAAAAGGCCTGTGGGCCAGCCAGCTTTTGTACCGCCCATGAACTGAGAACAGTGCTTACATTTTTTAATGGCGGAAAAAAAATCATTTTGTGACATGTGAAAATAAGATGACCAGAGTGTGCCTGGGCCATGCTAAAGTCCCACGAGACTAAGGCTTGCCTCTCAGCCAAGGAAAGACAATTGACCCCCTTCCCGTTGTTTTTCTAAGACTGACCCAGAATATCCCTTCTGTTTCACATCTCTGTCAAAAAATTCCAAGGAAGTGGCAGACTTCCCAGGCAAGCACCCACCGGCTGCCCTTCTTTATAAGGTGCCCTCCACCTGGGGGTTCTTGACCTCTGGTCCGGCCTCCTGTGTTTGGGTCGTGCAAACTTGACACAGCCACCTGGACTGAATGGAAAACTGCACATTCGAGGACGACCAAGCCATTTTTCCAAAACAGTTTAATTTTAAAAAAGGTGAGGAATCTGAAAAAATCGGGGGCGGGGGGGAGGGGGAGGAACGCAAAAAAAGCATACCGTGTGAGTCCATTGGCTCAGTCACAAAGAAACGCCATCATCAAAAAAGATATTTAAGTTTAATACAAATTTTATACAAAGAAAATGTGAAAAAATACTTCCATATGCTAAAAGCAATTATGCTTCACAAATAAGGCCAGCTAGGCTATTTTTTTTTTTTTTTTTTTTTGACAACTGCAATTCACAAATGTTCTTTCTCTCCTGTTTTCTCCTAATACTCTTTTTTATTTCTTCTCTAATATGAGTAACTAGCTGGAAACTGTACATTCGCATCCTCTTATCAACAATGAAGAGAAAGTAAACGAGACTAAAATGTACAACAGAATGTACTGGAATGATATCGTACAATTAATTTGCTCATATACATACATCACCTTTTGCTTTGTTCAATGCTTTTTCTTTTACACAACATACAAAATGGTACTACAGCATACGTAGTGTAACAGACAGCACGGCGGGTGTTTTGTTGTCTCACACTGCCTTTGTTTCATGCTTACATAAAAACGTAAAATCCCATCATATAAATACTACAGACATGCTTCATCCCAGACTCAACAGCCCTCCGCGTGCATCTTGCCTCCGAGTTCTTGCTTCTGAGAAGCACAGCATCTCCTACCAAGTGTGTGTGAGTGGTGTGTTTAAAGGAACCACAACGCAAAGAAAAGCTCTCTCTTTGTGTCAAAACTTCCGACTTGATCGCTTTCTATATCTCTTCTGTGACTGAGCTGAGCGGGGGCCTGTTTTTCTCTTCTGTAAACAAGAACATTATGTTTTCCCTTTTAGGAGTTAAAGTCATCATTTAAATCACATAAAATAAAGTAGCTTCTCCTAGTGTCCAGAGAGCTGGCATTTGATAACAGAGTAACAATGTAGTATTTGAAAGGGGCCAATGGCTTTGACGTGACGTGCCCACAACAGCCCAAACCTGTGCCAAAACTTAAGTTCCCCATGTGGCTGCGTCCAGGCACATGAGTGAACGCGGTTCACGTTCCCCTGTGCACCTCAGGATGAGGAACTGTCTGTACCGGCCACCCCGGGGCCCAGCCCCCGTACCACTGTGTGACAGATGGGCTGGCAGGCCATCTCTTCTCCAACATCAAAACATTCTTTTTGTTGTTGGGTTGTTTTTTTTAACTGCTTTTCTTTCCTTTTTTTTTTTATAAGTTAAAGTCAATACAAATATAAAAAGGGGAAGGTACTCTTAAGTTCGATGACATCCACAAATTATACACTATTTACAGCTAAAGCGTAGGTTGCACATGGGTCGCACAGTCCTCAGAGCTAAAGCCGGACGTTATGTAGTGTAGGTGCCCTCGTGTGCAAAGACTGAGGCTGAATGTTCGCACGTCCTCGAGCCCAAAGGTGGTGCTTCTCCCACCTCACGTTTCCTTGCGGTTTCCTGGTTTCCTGGGGTCTGCTTTTCTCTTCCTCCCTGGGGCGGATGGTTTGGGTCGCAGCTTGTCCCTAGTCCCAGAAGGTGTCCAGCCGAGACTCTTTCGGGAGGAGACTCTTCGAACTGGTACTGGTGGTGTGCTCAGAACGCGACGACCCTCGCTTGTCATCGCTACCACTCCAACAACTGGACTTGCTACTCCGGGAATGGTCTGGGGAGGAAAACCAACAGAAAGCCATGTTGAGCACGCCTGCCCACCTCCACCAAAGCCGAACTGCATCTCCTGTCCAGGAAGCCACCTCCCCTGCCCCCCACCCCAACACTGATGGTTAAATACTGCCACCACTGACTTCTCCCAAATGTGCAGGTCTATAGGGTACAAAAGCAGAACTTATTTTTTTAAGATTTAAACACCAGCTGGTTGAAAAAAACAGTAGGGGGTCATGCTCACGGAGAATAAAGATTAGTGAGAAAGGTATTAGGTTGCGGAGGAAGGCACTCCAGGTTCCTGGGTACCCTTGTGACATGACTGAATGACACCAAGCAACCCATGGACTTGTTTCCAACCTTAGCCATGGGAAAAAGGAAGCAAACTTTGGCATTCCATCTATTATATCAGTGAAGTCCCTTTAATCAATTTACAGGCAAGACAAAAAACGGGTTTATAATCAAATGACCCAAAGGAAAGGATCCTAAAGAAAAAGAAATGGTCCACTCCGGCCGGGAACACAGGTCCCAGTAAGGACAAGCTGAAGGGTCACTGAAGGATGCAGAACCAGAGGAAGACCTAAGATAGCTTCAAGGCTGTGTCTGCCATGTGGAGCTAACAGTGGCTGAGCAAGAAAAGAGGACGTTGAAGGAAGAGCCAAATGAGGCATCTACGAAACTGTCGAACAAGCCAGGCCTGCAGGCGCGGTGGACAGCCAACCGTGAGACTGCTCAGCAAACCACCAAGTCTCATCATCTCTGAGCTCACTGGCCAAGTTCAGACAGAGTGGGACACAACTTTCCTTAAAGTTCTTGGCATGTGGTGACTACAGTTGATTGAAAGAAGTCACCCACTGACTTCCAGGAAAGATGGCAGAACAGCTAAATGCTGTGCTTCCCTCCTCTCAGGACCACATCAAAATTAGGACTGAACTACAGAACCACCACCACTGAGAACTGCCTGAAGTCTAGCTGAAGAGAAGTGCTGTAAGTAAGAACATACAGAAGCAGCCGGGTTGAGACTGAATGTTTAGATCGGACACCAAAACTATGTTCTATAAAATAAAATAATAATAAACTGAACTTCATTAAAAAAAAAAAAATCAACTGTTAAGCTTAAAAACAGAATCGGAATAAGTGAGGAGGAGACCATAGTATCGCCTGGGGGATGACATTTATCACATGGTAAAAAGGCATGCATGTGTTTAGTCACGAGTTCTGTTTCTGGAAGATAAACAGTGAAGAGAGAATGATGAAGATCTTCAAAGTGATGTAGTCACTCGAAACTCTTTTTCGCCTCTTGCCTCAATGACCAAAAGGGGGCAGTATTCTGCAGTCAGTCAAGGGCCAACTCCTGATAGTCCTCCATCTACCTCTTCTCAAGTATTCTTCTGGATTGGTGATGCCTACACCTTTAGTTTTTTCTGGAAGGTCTTTGGGGAATGATATAATTGGTCATCACCATACATGAGAAAATCCTACAATTCAGTTAAGCTACATTAAGTTTCCCCAGCTCTAGTAAAAGCAGAGAAGGCACTAGAAGAAATGGGAAGGCGGAGCTTAGTAGAGAATCTGCATTGCAGAGCTAGGCTGTATCTGCAGGGCCGGACTCCTCACATGGACAGGACACAGGGCACTGGTTGGCATGGCCAATCACTGCAGGGAGAACCAGTGTTAATCTAGGACCATGCCCTCAAGAAGCCAAACCACATACTCTGGCTCTCTCGTTTCCTACTGGTTTCAACAGCCACCAGAGGCCCCGCTAAGAGGAAAGGCAAGCTAACATAAGACCCATCACTCAAAAGAATAGAAGACACACCCCACAAAGAAACACACAGTATTTCCCGGCAGCTTCCGTGAGACAGGGTCATACTTACACTTCTGGGCTGGGTAGGTGGGGTGCGGCTGGTGGTCTGTGGTGGTGGGGGCATAGGCTGGCTGCTTGTCACACCTGTTGCTAACTGAAGAGATAGCACAGGGAGCCTCAGAGTCTGTTGGAACTCAAATCCATACAACCCCAAAGTGCTCCCTATGTTTGTTCATCGATAGGGTGCTTGCTCTTAGAACTGGTTTGTTCCCATCACCATTCTCCAACTGGTCCTTTCCCAGGAGACTAAGGCTTTTTAACAAGCATATTAACCCCCACACAGGCTCACCTGACAGGGGCAAATAAGGTATGTGGTGACATAAAAGCCAATTGTGAAAGCAAAATCCTCACCCACTAGCTCGCCAACAGCCTAACACAGCCAGGGAAAGAGATGGCAGAACAGAAAGAAGCAGGAGAGGAGGCATCACCCAAGGAATTCAGATTACTCAGGGAAAGTGATAACTAGTCCACGGCCAAGGGTGGTGACAGAAAAGGGAGGGGAGGGCCACGAAGGTGCTAATGGGGAGGTCGACTAAGGAAGGGGTTAGACAAGCTATCAAGTAAACCACATTCTCAACGCTGATGGTAGGGCACCAACACGTAACATCCGAAATCGAAGAGTCAAAAATCAGTGATGCGAAAAGCGTCTCCATAAAATAACCGATACAGTGAAGAGTTTGCTAGGGAATAGTGGAAGATATGATCAAGGGGGAAAAAAAGGGAAACTCCAAGAAAAAGTAAGGCCGGACAGGAATGGAAATGCACTCACAGTGCACACTACCCGACTCTGCAACCAATGGCACATCATTATGATGGAAACGTCAACTATCGCATTTTGATTTTTCAGACTCAGCTAATTGTCGATAGTGAGAAGACTCGGCTGCCGTTCTAGCACACGACTCGTGTTCTCAACCTTGACGGTGGGAAAGTCATAGTGAAGACGGAAAGTCTGGTAATGGAAGGGAATAAGAGATGAAGGGGGAGATGGGCCACCAGGAGAGGGACCAAGGGACCCTGCCTCTAGCTGACAGAACAGGAACTAGAGAGTACATGCTGTACTTGACCAGGGTAACCCACAGAGCACATAAAAGAGTGACGTAAGTAGTTTGGACGAGGGAGGAGAAGGGAGGTCATCTATGACCCTAACACACATCTTCTGAAGAAATTGCTCAATGAGCAATTTCTGAAGAGAAAGTCCAGAACGAGAAGGTTAGGGAACAGTATTATCTACAAATAAGGAGCTAAATACCAGATGCACCAAACAGCCACAGACACCGCAACCAAGTGTTGGATTTTCCTGTGCAATTTTATTGTCTAACTACACGCATGTAATGCTTTGATTCAAATCTTAAAATTAAGCAAACAGGAGGGCCCAAGCCTCCACAGAAGAAGCTCACAGCCCCTCTTAAACCTTTCTCCCTTCCAACGAGGCTCCACCCCTTACCATCCTAGTACCAGACGCCTATGATGAGGTCAGAAACCTCACTTTTATAGAGCCCACCTTCCTCCACAAGATTTCATCACATTGTCTCCAATAGCAACAGCTGGCAGAAGCTAAGTCAGACAACGAATTCAAAGGGGAACTGTCTGCCTTGTTCACTGCTAATCCCCAGCCCCAGCAACACTCAACAAGCTCTTGCAAAAAGCCCAGAGCCATGCACCCTCCAAGAATCTAAAGCAGAATGTGGGATCTCTCCCTCGCCCTGCCGGTCCCCTCCCCACATCCTCCATCAGGTCGACAGACTCCTGGAGATCATTTTCTCCTCTCCAACCCACCTGGCTCCAAGTCAACAGCATCTACCAGGGCTACTCGCCTCCTCTCTCCAATCTGAACCTTCCTTTCTAGCCCCATGGACACCAGTGTGCTTTAGTTTGGGGTCAGCCAACTATGGCCCACAGGCCAAATCCAGCCCAATGCCAGGTTTTTCAAATATAGTTTCACTGGAGCTTGGTCACACTCTCTCGTTTACGTACTATCTACACCTGCTTTCATCCTACAATGGCAGAGCTGAGCAGCTGCAACACGGCCCGTGTGGCCCACGAAGCTTTAAATAGTTGCTATGTAGTCCTTCAGAGTCTGCCCACCCCTGGGCCAGGTGATTCACCTCAGAACTGGAACACAATGGAGCTTCCAACCATGTTCCCATCTACTTATTCCAATAGACTCTGTATACCACGGTACTATTCCTCTTGCCAATGCCATTATTCCAGCACTTTGCTGCGCCAACTTGGGCCTTTCTCATTGTACCTGTGCCACTTTGACACATCCACCATCCTCCTACATAGTACTTCATTCATGTTTTATTTTAAACACATTTTTAAACTTCAATGAAACAGAAACTTTCCTATCACCACCAAAAGCTGAAAATCAATCATTCATGCCATGCACAGAAGATAAGGCTACAAAGAAACATAATGTGATGAAGCCAAATTGTAGTATTAATTTCTGAGTGGGCATCATGCTGTTCAGGTCTCTTTGCTAAAAAGAAACTAGAAAACATTATTTAAAAAAATAAAAATAAATGCAAAAGACATCTCAGCAGCAACCTGAACTTGTTCTCAGAGATTTAGCCAGGAATTGAAAGGGAAGTAAGAAAGGAGTTACTTTTTCAATAGGTGGTTCAAGTCCATTTAATGCCAACTTCATCTTTGCCCTAAAATCAGTTCGTCACTCCCTCTTAGCCCCTTCCGACTATGATTCCTACCCTCTGGCCCTGCTGGAAACCTCCAGCCACTCTAACCATGACATCACTTCTTCTATATAAACGTGAAATAATTTTTTTTGGAATTATCCAACAGAGAAAGATCTTAGAGCTGAAGGACCTTGAATTAAGCAGAACTGTCCTCAGGGAAGACACCTTCTTTGAACCCTTCTGGAATGACCCAAAACAGGTTTAGGAGAGTATAGACCCTTTGGGCTATAATAAAAAAGGAGGCTAGCTCAAACTTTACTAAGGAGAAAAGCCAAAAGTTAGTCTCTCAGAAAATCCCCTAATATAGCCTACTAGGTTATTTATTCCTTAAGAGGAAAGGTTTTTACAGAAAGTTCATCCACCTAAAATTTTTCTTCATTTCTCTAAAGGCTCAAGTGCCCTCATCCACCAAATGCAGGTGTTGGGACCTCAGGCATAAAGCATCCCACGGTTTCATTTACCGAGGGCTAAGGAACTGCCCGACCCAAATGTACATTTCTACCCACCCCAGGTCAGCAACAGAACCTTCTGTCCAAATGAAGCTTTATGTGGAACCCCAATAAATACAACAAATGCAGTAGGACCTCAAAACACGTCATCTCATTCAACATTATTTCATTATAACGTTGACGAGACGGCGTAGGAACTTCAACCAGTTTCTAGCCATTAGCTTGTGGTGACACTATGGTTTTATTCTGTATCATTTTGCTTAGTTGCAAAACCTATCCACAACATTGAGAGCTTACTGTACAGGTATATACTGATCAGTTTGGAGAGGTGCCTGACAGCTGACTTGCCCAGCCACTCCCTCACCCCCCACTGACCCACCCAGGGCACCCCCAAGGATCCCTACGGATCCAGAATAATTTGAAAACCTCTTGCCATTCACCCTTATAGTTCGGAGAAAATGGCTTCCCTCCTGCCAGTGTGGAATGTGAGAGCACCATTCACCCACCAGGGGGCAACATACCAGAGCCTTGGTTGGAGCCTAAGAGAATGGAGGAGGGCGTCTCCCTGGAGCCAGAAAGGTCGAGGGTCTAGAAATACAAAGAAAGAGAGATGGACTCAAGGCACTGGGGCCAAAGTAGCCCCCAGGGGAGCCCAGGAATCCGTGGGGGTGCTCATTTCTGCCCCCCAGGCACCTTCGTGCCCTCTGCCTGGTGTGCTCAGGCAGGGGAGGCAGGTCAGCTGGGGGGTAGCCTCCACCATGCTGTCTCCAGACTGAGAAGGCTGGACCACAGCAGCGGGGTGGCCCCTGACTCAACCCTGTAGCCACAGCTTCCAGAACAGTCACTTTTCCTCAACTTCCCTCACTGACCTACCCACCCCTCCGGATTTTTGCCATATCCAAAACGGAAGTCTAATTCTCTAAATTTATATTCATCCACTTTTATCTTGCATTAACCTCTAACTAGGCTGCATCAATGAAATTCAAAGGGTTTTGACTGATGGGATAATGACTGGTATTTTTCCCCTAACACACACTGTAATAAATACCTAGTGACTAAAAATGTTAAGGAGTTATCCACGTGCCACCTAAAGTAGTGTTTGCATACAATCCATGTTACATATACCACACACTGAGAAAGTAGGAAGTACGACCTTCGCTGTCCAATATGGCAGCCACTAGCCACGTGCGATATGAGTATTGGAATAAAATAGAATTCAGGTCCTTGGGTGCACGAGCCACAGTTCAAGTGCTCAAACAGCCACATCTGGCCAGAGGCTACCATACTAGACAGAGCAGACACACAACACGTTCATCATCACAGAAGGTTCTACTAGACGCGGCTTGTGTTGAACTTCAAGAGTTGCCAGGAAGCGGCTGTCAAGTCACACACATGTCAACTTGGGCTCCGTGCTCCTCCGCCCCAGCTCACAAGCCAACCGGTGAACAGGAGCCCTGCTAAGGTTCTGTCCCCTCCACCTGCAGCCAGACTGCCCCACCTTGCAGACAGACAAGCCTACGACAGTGGGGGACTTTCCTGGGTGGAAGGCATGGGGACAGGTCCTGAGACGCTGTCCGACCACAAGGGTTGGTACCACTGGCCAATGGTGTGCGGACACTCACCGAGCCACTGTCCTTGCTTTTCTCTGCAGACGACTCCTTCTCTTTGGAGGCGCTGGCTGTTTCCGGAGCGGCTGCCTGTGTGCTAGAGGAACTCCCCTGGGATGGCTTGTTTAGTGTTTCAGTGTTCACCTCGGTATCTGCTTCCTGCTGAGGGGCGGTAGCTGCGGGGGTGAAGGGGAGAGAAGCCACATGTAGGCCGCATGCGATGGCTTCCGGACCTGCAGGGAGCCCCGCTCTGCACACGTGCACCGGGGCTGACCCAACCACCCTGTGTACTGGAAGCAGCTGCTGCCCAGCCCCACCCAGGGCAGGAGCCCAGGACCAAGGAGGCCGGACTGCCCGAGTTTTCCAGAAGCGGGAATTCCAGACCTTCTGTGAAAATGCGAATTTTTAGAGTCATTCGTGTTTTATTGACTCATTCTGGACAGGAAAACGTGCTCAAGGAAACAATGAAGGCATCACTTATCACTTCATAAATTCTAGCTGGAAACCTATTTTAAGCCCTGGAATCGCTACCTTCCGAAGCAAGGTGGGGAAAGCCACGTGTAAAGCAACATGATGCTGGAGCATCTGGAGACAGTAGAAATCTGGACCAACTGACAAACGGGATCTGAGAGAAACTTCAGAAGGATGGACATTACGATGCCACAAAGCAAGGAAAGCTAAAGGATACTCAGGCCATCTTGTACATAACACAAAAGGTCATCAGACACGTTCCAGAACTTAGGGGAATTCAAGTCCACTTCAGGAAGAGATTTAAAGCCACTATTTCAAAGACATGTCCCTAAGGAAGTTATAAGACACAACAATGTACAGTTTAAAATTGCCTTTTTAAAAATAAGAAAATAGCAGACGATCAGTAGAGAGCAGGGTCCACAAACGAGCACGACCTGTTTTTGTAAATAAAGTTTTATTGGAACACAGCCACACTTGCCATTTACATAGTGTCTATGGCTGCTTTGGCCTGATAATGGCGCAGGTGAACAGTTTCCACAGACCACATGGCCCAAAACCCTAAAATATTTACTCTCTGGAATGTCACAAAAAGTGTTTGCCAACCCTGGTCTTAGAGAATGTTCTCAAACTTGGTCTTTATACATCACCTTTGAAAAGTCTGCCAATTTAGACATACTTGTCATTTATTTGTTATTTGCATTTGAATAAATTCTTTACAATGGAGACTTTTAATTCTAAGCATATAAAGCTAATATCCCTTGCCCTAAATAATGGCTAACTATAAAAATTACTATTAAAATATTATTAATACATTCTAACTAGATAGTGTTTGCTGGCCTGAAACCTGATTGCTCTGCATTAGAAAGAGATTACAAAGATGGATTAGCTCCACACCAACACTTTTCCTTCACATCAGAAATGGGAATCCGTAGTATCTAAAGCTCTGAGTCCAGGAAGACTTACAAAGCAGGTTTTCTCGATTTCAGTACCCTTGACATTTTGTGCCAGATCATTCAATCTTCACTGTGGGGACCTACCCTGTGACTGTAAGGAGTTTGGCAGCATCGCTGGCCTTTTACCCTCTAGATGCCAGGAGTATGCCCTCCATTCTAGCCACCACGAATGTCTGCAGGTGTTGCCCACATCTTGGGAGAGGACACAAGTATTTTCCCCAGCTGAGAACCACTCCGAACTCCCACGACACTGAAGTTATCCGGGCTGTCACTCACAAGCCCCACCCTCTGGCAAACAACGCAAAGGCCCGAAGTGCGAAACGCCTGTACGTCCCGCGCATCTCAACCAGGTGCGTGCTGGGCTGCGCTCCTGTGTGTCAGGGACATGGGTGTTTGCGAGTGAGAGTGGTGAGAGACTGGGCAGGCCACCCGGGCTGAGTCAGCCCCCTCTGTGGCCCTGTGGTCCACGTGGGAGCCAGGGGCAGGGGGCGCCCTGCGTGGCGGTACCTGACTGGGTGCAGGACTTCATGTGCTCGGGCCAGTGGGCCTGCTGGCAGGGGTAGTCGCAGTAGCTGGTGTTCCAGCAGCAGTAGAAAATGGCCTCCTTCTTGCAGTTCGCACACCACTGCTTCTTCTTGGTCTCGTCCACTGCCTGCTGCTTTTCCAATTCCAGCTGCTTCTTCACCTCGGCAATGAGCCGATCCCGCTCCTGCTCCAGGCTCTGCCGCATTTCCGCCATGGTCAGCTCTGGAGGGGAGAGGACACTGGCTTCGTCACCTGACTCCCAGCCCAGGGCATGGGGTTATTCAGAGCAGATCGGAAAGGAAGGACAGGCTGTGCATTCTGACAGACACACATACGAAGCCTGGTGGATGCCCCCTTCCCCACCCCTCGTTGTGTGACCCACTGGGCCAGTAACCACTCCAAGCCCCAATGTCACTCAGCACAATGACCTGACAGAGCTGCTTAATGACATAGTAAGGTAATGGGACATATCTCAACAACGACACAGCAAGAACGGGAGCCCACGGTGGCTCTATAGGAAGCCTTCAAATAAATACTGAAGATAATTTCCACTAGACCCACTTTGAATTTTGTCATAAGTATAAGCTTTCTTCCTATCAAATATTTGTATGTGCAGGTACTATTCTAAGCACTTTATAAATATTAACTCATTTAATCCTATACCAATCCTATGAGGTAATTACTACTATAATACCCCTTTCACAGATGAGGAAACTGAGGCACTCAGCTACGAAGGGCAGAGTTGGGACAAGAACTCGAACACGCTTCCTTGTTAGTGTTTAGTGGCAATGGATCAAATCCATCAGATGAGGCATTTGTGTGATCATTATGCTAACAGGACAGCTATCAAACAGCTCAGTCTACCCAGGTTTCTCTAATTTTACTTCAAACAATTAACCTGAGAGCAACATGTACACTAAAATAAATGGTTTCTCAATTCTTAAAAATCCTCTTCCTAAAATTAAAAAAAGGACTCCCTTCGAGGCAGACCAGTAAAGAAAATTAATGCTTTGTCAAGAAGACAACACTTTTGGCCAGACACAAGCTTTCTGTCACTTGTCACTCACAACTGCCCTTCATCAAGAGCCTGCAAACCATGGCAAGTTCCAGCCAGCAATATGTTTTTTTTGTTTTGTTTTGTTTTTTTCAAATGTGCAGAAAAAAAGGAGAGACTCTGCATAAAAATACTGTTCCTGACTTTACTGGAAAAAGCAAAAGAAGCAACAGCTTCCAAATAAATGTCCTGCACGGCGACAAGCTGAAAAGTGAAAGGCTCCTATCCTGGTTGGCTTCTTCATCAGGATTCAAGTTTCCACCGCCTGAGCTCACGTATACCAGATGAGCAGGTGGGCACCCCTGGGCATGCCTCCCCGATAAAGAGAGCCAGCCTGTGCTTCCCAGCATTATATTACACGAGAGTCTGAGACTTGTTCTACCTTTGGGGAAAAAGACCTTTCACAATATTTATATGGAATGGTAGGTGATATGGCAGTCAATCTAATGCAGGGACTCATGTCACAGTGGCCTCCTCCACAGTGTCGGAGTGAACAGGCGGTATTATAGAATTTGTTAAAATCCTCAATATGCAATGGTGAAGAGGGAAATCTGGACTTGAATCATGGCTGTATGACTTTGAACAACTTCCTCTCTGTTTCTGTTTCTTCAGCCTGAAACCTAGGATAAGAGAGTCTTTCATCATCAGGGTTTCTGTAAGAATTAAATTAGCTAATTCACAAAAAATTACTTAAAATGGTTCCTGGCACGAAGTGAAGAGTTCAATAAGGAGAAGGTGCTATGACTGTTGTTACCCTTATTTTGTTGCCGATGTTGGTATTGTGCAGAGCGGGAAGGAAGATGCTTTTATGCCTCGTTTTGTGCCCGTTTTTATACCTGGCTTCTCCAGCTTGGACTCTCCAGGAGTCCATGGTCTCCCCGGGACTGGGACAAACCCCTAGCCTCCTTCTGAATCAATTCACATCTGGGCCTGACTCCAGAGGTGCAAAGAAGTTCACGTCTACAACCTTCCCCAGGACCACTCGCCTGGCCTTACCCAAGTTGTGTTTCATTTCAGAGAGCTCCTGCTGGTGTAGCCACTGAAGCTTCTCTATCTCGATCCTCAGCCTGCGGATCTGCAATCAGACAGTAAGACATAAAAGGTGCGTCCGGGTGTTGCTCACCAGCAGGGCCCAGAAGTTCCTGCTCTCACCGTGAGGGTTAACGTCACATGGTGAAGCGAGGGGCGGGCAACCTGGATCTGGGCCCATCTCCCCACAGCTACAGTCCAGAGACAGGTCAGTGGTTAACCCAAATCCACAAGACATTGTCCCAAAAAGCTAGACACAAGCAGTGGGGCTTTTCCAAAACTAATAGTGGCACAGGAGAAGCCACTTAAAGTGAGAACAAGGACTGGATTTTCAGAAGCCATAATACGTAAGAGGTTTCATTGGGACTTTGGTCCACAAAAATTAAACTAAAACAAAGACAGCGTTTTTATCTCTCACCTAACGTTTTAGGTAGAGTCCACAGTCATTCACCTGAAATTCCAAAGCCTAATATCTCAAAACCAAGGGGCTATTTTGGGGGAGATGGATAAGTTAGGGGCCAAATTTATTTGGAGGCAATAAAACTCAATGGGAAATGATTATAAGGTTTTTTAGTGTTTAATCATCACAATGTTCTCAGCTAGGGAAGTTGTGCTCTACCCTCCCCTGTGACACAGCCCTGTAGACATTTTGGGGTGTCAAAACTTGGAGGTGCTACTGGCATCTAGGGGGTAGAACCCATGGATGTCGTTCAACACCCCAATATAGACAGGACCGCCCTTTGACAGAGAATTACCTGGTATAAATGTCAATAGAGCTGAGGTTGAAAAAAAACCTGATTTATCCCACGTAGAGTGAACCATTAATTATGTTTCTCTATAGAAATGCTATGTTCAAATGTAGGGGGCTACATAGTACTTCTCTCAAAATCTGAGAAATTCTGGTACACACCCAAGATTTCAAGTTAAACTTTACAAGCCCATACTTTCAACAACGTGCCTATTGCTAAAATGAACAAAAAGAATCCAGTTTGGTAGGGAACTGGAGTGAGGAGGTTTTTCTAAAGCACCATTTTTCCCTCTTGTTTGATGTCCCCAACACGATCAGAAAGGGTCCTATCTGCAAAAATATCCCACGCGATTCACTGGTTTCTCAGGGGGCCTCCAACATCACTTTCAATGACCTCAAGAAATCCTGACACTTGTCATTTTACTTGGTGTCCTGTCTGCATCTGGCTTGCCGTGAATTAGCCTATGAGAGAAATTTCAGGTCTATTTTTTCTAAAAGGTCACTTCATAAGGGGACATTTTAACATTTTCACCACTCGATTCTCTAGGCCAGTGGTCGGCAAACTGCTCTAGGCCATTCCTGAAATGACGGAGGCATTTGACAAAGATCACGCGCCTAAAAAAAGTCCAAGCTTACGAAGATCAAGGAGCCCATTTTTACATGGAGCGAAAAGACCTGGTTTCACACCAGTGGTCTAACTCAGGCTCTGGCTTTGGAGGCTGTGTGAGGAGTGAACTCACATGCAGTGAGCGCATCTCCACAGTGCCAGCCTTCTGGCTCCATGAAGAAGTGCCCTCACCAATGACCCCAACCAGCACAACAAGCCTGGCAACGGGAGCCAGGACCCTAGGTGGTTTCCAGAAGCTTCCTCGTGGCGCCCTCCGCTAGCAGCCCACATGATATAGTAATAACTCTTAGCAAAGAGGGAATTAATGTGTCACCTCTCACCTCAGCTATTGTGCTTCCGGTAGTGTTTTTAGAAAGATCATTATATATTTCTGTCATCGTTCCTTTTATTGCATCCATCATCTGAAAGATAAAAACAGAAACAATTCAGGCCATCGCTTTCCTGAGGCTTTTCTAGATGACACACCTCTAAACCATAAAGCTGGCTTCTAGAGCCCAGGCTAAGCTGGAAAGGCTGAACTTGGCCCCAGATGTGTTTGGTGTGAGCCACACAAGTGGGTTCAAGGGCGGGATTGTTTTTGTTTTGTTTTTTAAATCTTTCCCCTTTAGAAAACATTTTGAGTTATTGTAATAACATGCAATTGACCCATTTAAAAGACAATTCTATGGCTTTTAGCATATTCAGAGTTGTACATCTATTACCACAGTCAATTTCAGAACCTTTTTATTACCTGCCCCAAACTCTGCTCACCCTTTGCCTTTATACATTCCTGCAAGATCCCCACTGCCCCCCAGCTCCTGGTAACCACTAATCTACTTTCTGTCTCTATGGATTTACTTAACCTAGGGATTCTATATACATGGAATCATACAATATGTGGGTCTCTGTGACTGGGTTCCTGACTTAGCACACTCTTTTTAAGGTTTATCAGTGTTGCAGGGTAGATCGGTACTTTATTTTCCTTTTTACAGACCACTAATATAAGCCACTGTGCGGATGCAGCTGGTTTGTTATTTTAATGCCTTCGATCAGCGCACTGTCTTTCCAGTTTGTTTAACTACCTGACCCATGAAGGCATCAATGAGGTTGTGACATCAGCTCAAGTCCATACAGCAGGTGCCCAGGTATCTGGTGACCAAATGTATTTGCAGGATGAACTTCTCTCGTACCATTCACTTGCCCACTGACCCCTCCCACATCAAAACAGAAAGAGGAGAGGACAGGAGACCAAACCAGATCTCAGGCCTGGCCTGGTTGCTAGCAAGCATCCCCATGTGTTGCAGCCTGAAGGTAGGAAATCATATCTGATGTCCAAGATCTGTCCCCACCACAGCACCTCTCACTATACACACTCCCTCTGAGCCTTGGTTTCCCCGTGTAGAAAACAACGACATTAACAGTGCCTCTGGTAGGGCGTGCATAAGGATTAGCTGAGAAAACCATGTGAAGACTGGCTTGGTACCTGTCTCCGAGCAGGTGTTCATTAGGAAATACCTGTTCAGCTGACTTTTTACAGAAAAATAAATTCACATGAGCATGTAATTGCAAAACTGTTGCCAACCCCCCAAACAGTAACCCCAACCTCACCCCAACATCGGGGGGAAATTAGTAAAATATCTGTTGAGATTTCTGCTCCCCGCTTCCTGAGCGGCCACACGGGGGTGGCACTTTATGCAGCTTGAGGGTCCGTCACTCTCTGTAGGCCCACTGACCTCCCCCCATACCATCTATGTCCATTTAAAATATTATAATAAAATTGCTTTACAAGAAAACCAGAAAATGGGTGAAATTCAATACGTTCCTAATACCACGGTTACATTCCACTCTGAGGAAATCATGAACTTGTGGACTTTCGTTCTTCCTTCCAAATACAGCAAAGGACCCAACGTTAATAATGGGAGTGAACCCTTCTGCCAAAACACACAATTCTGGGTCACCTCAATTTTAGGAAGAGTTCGATAGCTCCAAAAATCACGTTTCCGTGTTCATTTTCTTCACGGCAAAGAAAATGTCTATCAGAAAGTTCACGTCCTCAAGTTTGCGGTGAGAATAAAGGGGTCAGAAAGGAACAATGAAAATGGCTCGCAGGAGCTGTGAAAATGGGTGCAGTGCAAACACCACTACCCAGAGCCAGGCCTCAGTTTCCTCATCTGTCAATAGACCAAATCAAATAGAAGGTGAAGTGACAGAGGATCAGCTGTAGTTTTCTTTTTTGCAAGCAGAACACTAGATTATTTAGGCAATTCCAGGCATCATCTTTAATCAGTAATGAAAAAATGACTCCCCTTTCAATTCTCTTGAAATCCTACAGATCACATTAGAAAGTCTCAGTTTGGTACTGTTATGTTTTTAACCCCCCGATGACACTCTTTACTTTTAACAAAAGGAATGGACAAGGAACAGAATCTGGGGAGATAAAACCTAATTTTTAAGTTAGGTCAATTTAAATAAAATTTAACTTAAAAATATTAAGTGAGTACTAGTTCAAGTGGTGAGCAGGTAAGACAAAAAAATAAAAGACTGATACTTGAATCTTCCTGCTCTCTGAAGCTTGGGGACTCTTAACAATTCCTACATTTTACTCAAAATGGTAGCAGACATACTAAATAAGAGACAAAGTGATCCCCAAGACAAAGTTGTGATCATCTCCATAGCCACACTGGCTCTGATGTGGAGTTGCTTAAAAGTGCCGCGTGCAAGAACAATCAGGCTGTGGACACAGGACATTTGTGGTAAGCAGGCTGAATTCACTAACCAGCTCAAAACCACTGGCTAGATCCTGGCTGTTACTACTTAAACCCCAGCTCAATCAGTCACTGGCTATGTGCCCCTACACAAACTGTAGAACCTCACGGGGCCTCAGTTTTCTCACCTATGAAATAAGTGTGATAATAGTGCCTACACTCATCCATTTGCCAGGAAGATTAAGTAACATAAGCTTGGAGCAGTGTCTGGCCCAGAGTAAAGGCCGGGCAAACACAAGCTATTGCCGTCTCATCTCACCTTGTATAACAGACAGACTCTAAGACAACTGGCCTGCTGACCTGCTTCTAACCAACAGACTATGAGGAAGGCAATGGAATGTCCCTTCTGTGATTAGGCTACGGCAGATAGCGTCCATCTTGCTCATAGGTTCTCTCACTGACTCTGATAAAGCTAGCTGCCATGTTGGGAAAGCCCACATGGCAGGGAACGAGGGTGGACTCCAGCCAACAGTCCACTAGGAACTGAGGCCCCTGAGGAAGTGAATCCTGATGACAATGACCTAAGTGAGCCTGGACGTGGATCCTGTCCCAGTCAGTCTTCCGATGAAACCCCAACCCTAGGAGACACCAGTGAGTGCCGGTGGCCACAGGTCCCGAAACAGAGGATGCAGCTGAGCCCTGCCTGGACTCCTGACCCACAGAAACTATTAAGAAGCCTGTGCGGTGGTTCTGAGTTGCTACATTTTGCGGCCATGTGTTAAGCAGAAATGGGTAACCACTACACCTGGATAGAAAGATTATCTTTAAATGACCCACAAAAAAATTACTTAAAATATGATACATATGTCTCATGCCATGCACAACTAAAAAAGACCCTACCCTTTAAAAAAATATAACTTGATATCATAAGACCTCAAGTATTCTAGAAACAACTATTCTCACCCATTCTTTCTATAAACTTGAATAGTTTCCTTATTAGTAGCTAATTAATTTTAGTAAAGAGGGCATTATTACCTACTTAGTAATTTATTAAACACATAAGATTATTGCTAATTAAGTAGTAATAGTTACTGATAGTAATAAGCCCAACGAGGAGAAGTTAGGGACCGACGTGCATTCAATCAACAACTCTGCATCAAGCACCTAGTGTTTGCTAGGCACCATTCTAGGCCCTGGCAGGGAACAACACAGACAAAACCCTGTCCTGTGAGGCTGACATTCAGCTGGTCACTCTACCACCACATGATCTACTGAAATGTACCTGCACATCATTCAGAGCACCGCTTATGATGGTGAGCATTGCAGACGTTTTATTTGCCTCCATTCTACAAATGAGCTCAAAAGCACTTGGCAACTTAAGAGAGAAACAAGAAAGAACCTGTGCTGAGAGAATACCCGCAAGTGAGCACGCAGCGGGAATCTGCCCGCCACGACACTCTACAAGGACGATGTCCCAGAGGATGGGCCAGCCAGGGAGGAAATCCTCTCCTCCCCAGTCCATCTTGGCTCCTAGAAAAATCTAGGTGCAGGCTTCATACCTGGTTAAGTCTCACGCCTAAGCCTCTGTCACTTTTATTTCAGGTGACTTCTAAACACACACCAACCCCTTGGTCTGTTAACTTGAAGGGACACAAATTTGTTTCAACCCTTCAGGAAAATCTGTCCTTATTGAGTGGCTTGAATTTTGAAAGATGAGTTTGATTCTGTGTCATTTTCCTCTCTGTTCTGACTTGAGAATCTAAGCCTTCTTGGGTTAAGATTGAGTCTAAACTACACTTCCTGGCTTAGATCCAGCTTTATAGCCAAATGAACTTCAGGAAAAGCAGGTTCCTCCAAAACACCCCCTAAAACCTGTGAGGTCATGACCCCAGTGGTTCCCCTCGGGGACGCTGGTCCTCCGACACCTCACCAGGCGGCTGCCGGCACTCACTTTGCTCGTGTACTTCGCAATGTCTGCGGCGACATCGGCTGAGGCTGTGGCGATGGGCAGGTCTGTGCTGATGGAAGATGCAAGAGTGCTCGTAGTCCCCGAGCTGGTGACCAAGGGTGACGACTGAGTGCTGGTCACCAGGGTGATGGTGGAGGTGGACGGGCTCTGCGTGATCTCTTTCTGCTGGACAGCTAGGAAAGCAAAAGGTCCTGGTCACCCCGCTGCCGTGGGAAAGGCCTGTGCCAGCTCACAGCTGTGGGGAAGCCCCCGATACACACCCTGAGAGCTTTCCTACGTTCAATGGATAAAGATGCCCTCCTTGATCAAACTCCAGCAGGCTCCCCTGAGCCCCTTCTTGATTAAGCCTCGCCTTGGCCAATGAAAACTTAAACCAGAAGCTTCCAGTAGCTCAAGGCAGCATCCCTAGGATGACCCCAGCCCCCTTAGAGTGCCTGTCTGAGAAAACTCAAGGCCTCCACGAGCATGCATTATTCCAGCCAACACCTGAAGATGGGCCCCAGGCTCCCAGCCTTGGTGGGAAGGTAGGAGCCGAATTCAAAAGGTGTCAGTTAGCAAACCCAGATGGGGATCACGTGGACCAACCCCCTTCCTGCTTTTGTCAATTTTCACTTCCCTGACTCTACTGTCCCACTTACCTCCCCCCCTTGCTATCCCCTCACCCTCTTTTTAAAATATCCAGTCACCTCAGTACAAATCAAAGCAGACTTTAGTTCGCACTGGACTCTTATCCCCATTGTAATACAGTGCATTGCTGAATAAATCCCGTCACTTTAACTGGTGCCCAGCTTTGCTTCTCTTTGACACAGGTAAACTGTGGACACTGACAACCACAGCATTGGTGAGCCTCCTCTTGCCTAAATTCCCGTGTGGAAGGCTCAGAATGCTTGTAGGGCACGAAGACAAGACTGGAACTGGCTGGCCATCCCAAGGTCCACCTAGACTCAGTTCTACCCCAAGTCATCCAAAAGCAGGGGGTGGGGATCAATCTAGCTGCACTCCAACTCTGCCTGTTCAGTCTTCCCGCTCCCCAATCTTTGAAGGTTTTCACAGAGGGAACAATTTAAGGTCTGGCTAATACCTCTCACCCTCCTATCCTGCAGCTACTCTCAAGAATCCTAAGCGTGAGGGTCCCCTCACAACGTGAGCGCTCTGTTAAGGAGCAACACCTTCAAGGATCTATGGGCAGGTTTCCCCACGGAATGACATCTGTAGCCCTGCTCACGAGAGCTGGGCGAGGGGGAGCTATCAGACAAGCACTTTCCTTGCCCTTCCATCAGCTCCAGATGGAGCCTCGGGCATGAATGACTGGAGGTGGCACAAGGTCTGTGTGATTGTGATTCTGATTGTGATTCTGATTGTGATTCTGATTCTGTAACTTCAGCAACTGCTCTTCTCATGGAAATAGCCAAATCCCTAGTCGTCAAGGTAGACTTTGCTACACACATCTCGCTGGTGATCTTCCCAAAATAACACCAAGAGGTTGGTGGGCGTGCACAAGGAAACGCACATAAAGGTGTGCACTGCAGCACGGCCTACAACAGGCACCAACTAGAAGCAACCTGAACGCCTTTCCGAGGGAAATGCTTGAAACCAACCATGGAATACTACGCAGCAGTCTAAAAGCATCAGGCAGAACTGTGGGTGCTGACATGGATGGACACTAAACCATGCTGATGGGTGGGAAAAAAATATGGTACCATTTTTATGTTTTAAAAAAGAAAAAAATGGAAAAAAAAGGAATCTTTGTATGGAGAGTCATATATATAAATATATATGCATACACAATAAAAAAAAAGAAAGGGTTTTATGGTTAACAATGGCCGCTGAGAAAGGGAGAAGAATAAAACGGATGGTCAATCAGGACAATAAGACATTCTTTGTAAATATCCTGCCCCCTTTCTAAGAAGAAGAGATACATGTGCTGGTTACAAAATGAAAAAATATATAGATATTTAAATAAAGGTTAAAAAAATAATAAAACATCAAGTTGCAAAACGCTTTTTAAAAATAATGCCAAGTGGAATGTGTAAGGCCTGCGGGCTTATAACGGCCAGGACAAGAACAAGAACGAAAAAGAAAAAACAAAACAAAACAATGGTGTTTCTCCTGTCGGTGGCAAAAAGGGGCCGGGCGCCCCGGAGGGCGGGAGGGGAGGCTCGGTACCTTTCACAGCCTGTCTGGTCTGATATCTCGTCCCCTGGGAAGATTGAGGCTGCTGCTGCTGGCTTTGCTGCTGCTGCTGCTGCTGACGCTGCATCTTCTGCATGTGCCACTTTTGGGAGGACGTTTGAAACTTACTTGCTGAGTTCCACACGACCCGCTGCACGGCCGGGGCAGTCTCCTTCGGTAAAAGCGGCCTCTGCTTTTTCACCGGGCTTCCTGCGGTGGTGGTGGTGGCGGCGGCGGCGGTGGTGGTGGTGACAGCAGAGGAGGAGGAGGAGGAGGAGGAGGAAGAAGAGGAAGAGGAGGAGGAAGCGGAGGAGGAGGAGGAGCTGGAGGAGGTAGAGGGGGCAGCGGCGGCGGTGGCAGAAGAGCTGGAGGAGCTGGCGGCGGCGGCAGTAGTGGTGGCCGCAGTGGCGGTGGCGGCGGCTGGGGCCGGGGCCATGACCGTGGACGTGGTGCTGGTCGTGGCCGTCACACCAGCCGTGGGCGTTTGGGAGGACGAGCGGGTGAGGACCGGTGTTTCCGGGGGAGACTGGTTGCCCGCCATAGTGGACGGTGGAGCGTTTGCTACAACTAATGCCAATGCATGGGGAAAAAAGAAAATAAAAAAGGTGGATTTGATGCAGGTTCGCCTACAGGGTCACTAAGCCAGCAAGTTCTGGGGGAAACAACCCAAGCCCTGGTATGCCCAGCAAATTCAGCTCACCAGCATGCCCCCACCAGAGCACACCCTCACCTTCTTTACTTAGCATCTGCTATCTCAGAGCAGCCGCGTCCTTTTGCAAGCTCTTGCTCACGTATGGACGTGTCAAGCCTCTGGGGGAAACGGGGTCAACCAGACCCAGGCCCTGCCCTCAAGCTGCCCATCACCTCCCAGAGGAGGAAGTGCATGAGCAGAATCACTGCAAAGGTCTTACTTTCCAAAGTTAGAACTGGGTGACCGCTTGGAAAAAAGACCCAGCTAAAGTCAATGCAGAGGGAAGCCGGGATGGCTCAGCAGGTTGAGCACTCGCATTGCAGCCCAGGGAACCAAGGATCGAATCCTGGGTCCCGGCCCCAGCCTCAATGGACCCATATGCTGAACTGAGATGTGCTTCCTACCCCGGGGCCAGCTTCCCATGCAAGAGGTGCCCTACCTGGTTCCTGCCCTTTGCGACCCCACGCCCACCTGTGTGGAATGAAACTATGTCGAAAACTGATAAAGTGTAACTATGGAGACTGCTCTGGGCCCTCCCCCTTCTCTGTCTTTGTCAAAAAATAACAAAATAAATCTTCAAAGTCAATGCAGAGGTTGAGAGAAACTCTTTGGCTAGAGAACCTATAAAGACCCAGATGGCTTCCCAATGGCCAAAGCACTGAATAACAGTCAATCATGCAGAAACAAAAGTATCCCTTTCACCTCTTCTGGGTCCCTCAAAGTCTCAGTGTGGTGCCCACCTTGATATCTAACAGGAATCGGAATCCTGCCCCAAGACCAGAAGCTTCTGGACACAATATTTATCTAGAATTTGGGAGCCTGGCTTTTGTTTTAACTGTATTCCTGCTACCCTTTAGGTACAGCAAGCAATACTGGTGGTCTTATCTACTGCGCCACGGTCAAGTTTAAGTCTATAATGGGTTGAATTTTTTTTAAGAGTTCGGTTGCTTCAAAGAAAAATATTTAGAATTCAGTCAAGCAGGACTTGGGAATGGCAAAAAAGTATAAATGCCTCAAAGTTGAAGAAACATCAAACTTGGAGGTATGTCTTTATGGAGTATGTCTTCTGGGGGCAGCTGGGCTATGGGGTAGGATTTCAGCAGGCAGAGGTGAGCATTTGGACGGGGACAGCATGAGCTAAGACACAGGAATGAGGAGCATTCTGATGAGTGAGGGCAGGCAGTGACCAGAAGGCAGGTTAGAGCCAGAAGCACTGAGCAGCGTAGAAGGGGGCAACCGTGTGAGGGCTTTTTATATAAGAGGGGTAGTTATCACTGCAGAACTCCCAGCCACTGGGAAGGTGAGCCTCCTCCCCACCCCGCAGACAAGAGTTCCCGAGGATCACACACAAAATATGGGTGCAAGTCAGCACCTCAGTCTTACTAAGATGATGTGCCTGGACATCAAACTCCTTTGAGTGAGGACTCTGCCTGTGATTTTAGATTTACAGCACCTAGAAGAGGCATGGATTTGACTAGTCTAGGGAAGATTTTCAGGAAGCTGTACATTTTGGACACCAAGGAAAATGAGAAGAAAAGACTAGCTAAATTTTGACTGGCAGGGTGGGAGGGTGCTTCTTGGTGGTTGTCACATCTGTCTGACCCCTGCTCCTCCAAAGAGTTCAGCCATAGGTAAGAGCATGGGGTGGGGCGGAAGGGGGAGCTTTCTGCAGTAAGGAGCCCTAATCCCTCCCCAGGACAATCTGCCATACACTGAATAGAGACCCTGCCCCTTCCAGGGGCAGCGACGGCTTTGACCCTGGCCCTTCTAAGAGCCCACATAGGGACAGTCCCCCCGCAGGATTTGTAACCTGCAGAAGTACCTTCAATGCCTCCCCCTTTTCTGCCACGTGACCAAAAAATGTAGTGTTACTGTTCATTAGCTGGCCTAGTCCCACTCATGCAAAGGGCAACCACAAAAAGGTACTTCTCTCTCCTGATTTTTCTCTACAGGAATCGTGCCTGGCCTACTTTTCCAAATAAAAATCTGGACTGGGCAAATGTGAAAAGATTCCAGACTCAACGTCCTCTCTGGGGATTATTGATTAGATACTAAAATATTTTAATTTCTTAGAGATTCTAATGGTTTGTGGAAAGGGGGAAAAGGCTATGAAAAATGCCATGTGTCCTAGAAATTCAGAATGTATGACTCTCTTAAAGGCCAGTTGCCCTATCAAAATAACCTACTTATTCCAGAGTTTGGTCACCGTCTTATACATAAAGGGAAAACTTTTTAAGAGAAGGACAGCAAATGCTGATGTTACAGGTAAGAAAAGGTTTCTGAGCAAGCTCCCTTTGTCTCTGAAGTCACTCGCTATAAGAGTTGTTTCAGCATCTGAGAATAATTTATATTCTATGCATAAGCTGAATTCCTAGCCAAGGTAAGTTGGAGGTCACCACAGCACACTCCAAAATGCCCTTTGCTTTAATAAATTCATATGTAGAAGCACATTGTTGAATAGATGCTCTATTGCAGAGTCCAACACGAAGTCGATTCTTTAAGACCCAAACCACCATCAGGGGGCTCTGGTTTTACATCTAGTCAGTCAGTTTTGCCCCAACCCCCCGGAATCTGCTCTAACTGCATTATGTTTCAGAATCATCTTCAGCCTAATCCTCTACACTACACTCTTGGAATCTCCTGGAGAAATTTCCCTCTGACATCAAGGCAAGGAAGAGCTCTGCTTCATTTAAATCAACTGAAATGTATTTTATACTGAGATTTTTTTATGGGACTGTTTCCCTTTTTACTTTGACTGCTGGGAAGCTCAGAGCCAAAATGAAGCCCAACTTTGCTAACTCTAAAGACTGAAGAAACAGTATGTATTTCCATATACAAACTCTCCAGACCTCTTAGGATTCTACGGTCATCTTTTATACGGCTTTATTTGCATTTTGTTTCATGATTACGTACCCTTGTCAATCTGTCACACATCCCTCTGGAAGAGGTAAGGGCATAAGAGCAATCAATCAAAAGATAGGTTCCAGAAAGAAAGGAACAATATAAATATATCATTCATAGGGGCACTGCCCTCGGCACCCCAATATCCCCACAAGCCTCATGGAATAAATGTTACTCCTGTTCTCTTCAAACCCCATTCCACAACATCATCAAACTTTCCAGAGGCCATCCATAAATCTGAGGGATGACTCAGGAATGGCATGCTGGTTTGCCCTTCCTGTCCCACTCAATCGCTCTCTCTCCCCTTCCACTGCACCGTCCACAGACATTTCACCCTCTTTCAAGGACCTGCAGGAATGGAGGTTACACTGTAGCCAGGTTCACACGTCCACAGAAGAAAGACTCCCCCAAGCCCCAACCCTGACTGGCTGTTTAAACAGCCAGACTCAGAAATTCTGGGGTGGGGGGGCATAGAATTACATTTTCCTCAAGGGTTTGGCTGAGAAGTTGGGTCCTGTCACACGTTAGGCACAGTCCAAAATTAAATCTGGCGAGCCCTTCAGTTACCCACAAAAGACATAGGTTTTACGGCCACAACCTCTCATCTGTCCTTAAGCAATGCAGCTCCTGGGCCCTCAATTAATTAATTCTTCATAATCTTTCCTCGGCATGTTGGGATCCCCTCACTACCCACTTGCCAAAGCAACTGAAAAAACATGCTGTTTTTTCTGTCAATGGGAAGGACACCCTCCAAGTCCCTCACACCTTCCTTCTGGAGGATTTGCCAACACACCTGGGCCACGGGAGGCTCGCGGGCCGGCCCTACATGTTCAGTCTCTTGAAGCAGCAGGAGCACTTCTGAGACTCAGGCAGCGGCTCTCAGTGGGGGGAGATCATGTCCCCCAGGGGGGGACCATTTGATTGCCACCACTGGGCAGGTGCTACTAGCATCCAGTGGGTAGAGGCCAGGGATGCTGCTCAACATCCCCCGATGCACAGTACAAAGAATTATCCAGCACAATGTCAGCAGAGCCAGGGTGAAAAAAACCCAGAACCCAGGACTCAGGTTCATTAAATGTAAATATGATGACACCCCAATTCAAGTGAGCACCACCTACCCAAATGGTCTCATGTTCTAGGAAGAAAATGCACCTTGAGATACCTGGGAAGCATGAGGGAAGGAAAAGGAAGCTAAACTCATCTAGATCTTCAAACTAAACACATCTAACAATTTCAGCCTTGTCCAATGTCTAAAGGCTGACCAACGCTTTAAGGAAATAGTGAGCATATCAGGAAAGAAGTCACTTAGGCTAAAAATGACTTGACTACCAGAAGCAAGGACTACTTTCTAAGAGACTGAGTTTTCTGGGGTCAAAAATCAACCACTTGGGGTACTGAGGCAGGAAAAAGGTGGGCAGGCCCAAGTGTACGTCCTGGTCCTATTAGGTAGCCAGCTGGGTGACCTGGAGCCATTCAAAGCTCTGCTTATACCTCCTTTGGTGATGTCAGAGGGTCACGTATCTTTTGACAGTACAAATACAAGGTGGCATTCAAATCCCAAGTCAAGAAACTGGAAACTGAACAATCACTTACCCTCCTGCTTGGGAGATGGTTCTTTGGGTTCCTTCTTATTTTTTCGACCCTCCCTCCCAGAATGGTCTTCTCCTAAATCTATGACAAGTTCGCTCTCTGAATCGGAGTCCAGGCCCAAATGGACTGTTGGAGAATCCGTCTCATCTTTTCCCTTCAGCTTATCCTTTGTGGGAAGAGGTGAGGGCTTTGCTTTTTCTGAAAAGTCCTTCTCAGGCTGGGGACTCGCCCTGTCCTTGACCGAGCCTGGATCAGCTTTGTCGCTGGGGGGCGATGAACTTTTCATTTCCTCTTTAATTTCCACGGGGGTTGCCAGTTTGGGCTTTTTTTTGAGAGCAGATGGCTCCCTGTCCATCCTACTACCCTCTTTGTCTTCTGCGTCTTCTGGCTCGTTCTTGGGCTTCTGCTCATCATCACTGATATACTCACTATCACTACTATCTGACTTCTCGGAATCTTCCGAATCGCTGTGCTCTACGGCCGTATAAACATCTTCTGAGATTTCATTTATGCCTAAATTCAAAAAAGAAAACCCAGCATGGGGCGTAGTGACCAAAGAAAGAGCAGGACCCAAAACGCAAACATTTTCCACGCCAAATGCTGGAAATAAAAAAAATAAATAAAAACATAAAAAATAAAATAAAAAAGCATTTCAATTCGCCTCACACTGGCCTGGTAGGATTAGCAGTGAACGCAAGTTGCCACTGACGACAGCTGACAAATGGAACTTGTGTTTGGAGAGGGTTTCAGTTATCAACATTCAAGGACACACGGGGCCAAACAACATAAAATCTGAATTTCTCTGGAGCTCGATATCGGTAACTTTGCAATATCGGTAACTAACTGGGTTCTAGAAAAATGGGAGGGATGGAAGGGAACACCAGAGATAAGCTGTTAAAACTGATCCATTTTACAGAGCAGAAAATAGAGGCCCAGAAAAATCACTTGTCCTAGGACATGAAAGACAGAAGCAAGGCCAAAACCCTGGGCCCCTGACTCGCCACCAGCGCTCTTCCCATGCATCCCCAAAGCATGAAAGCCCTTCACCCTTTGTGTCCAGAGTACAAAGATTATAAGCCAACGCCTTCAAGCAAGCTTACAAACTCACAGCCCACAAGCCACAGCTGACCAATAGACACACTTTACTTCGGAAGCAGTGGTTTGGCCCGCAGGGTATTTGCAGTATTTGGTTTTGTTTTTTAATTTGGATCCTGTTGCCCAATTCACAAATCAGGAAATTTGTGTGGAAAACAAGAAAGCAGGCATATACTAAAGAGAACAGAGTATCTGGCCATTGTGGGTCACAGCCAGCAAGGCAACAGCCAGGTGTGGCTGAAAAGCCCCCGTAGGTGGATGGCACCCGGGGACCCAGGTGCCTGGCCCACACCTGGATCTCTGTACTGATACCGGGAGTCAACAGCCACTGTGCTTCAGGGTTCGTCCACTTACGATGGAGCAAGAGGAAAATCACCAATTTCCATGTCTCTACCAAAAGGGAAAAAGGCAAAATAGCAGGAGTTTCTCACACACACACACAAGCTCATGGGCAAAAGCGTAGCCCTACAGTAGCTCTATTTGACCCATTTATGTCTCCTGCTTCCAGTAATGAGTGTCATCAGGCAGCAAGCAAATAATCCTAAATCCTAGATGTTTGAAAAGAAGAAATCCCAATCAACTCTGTATTACTTTCATTCTAGAGTGATGCCACCCTCCCTGAGTGGAGTCACTGTTTTGACCCAGGCATACTGAAGGCAAACTTGCAAAAGGACAAGAGCCATAAAGAGCCCAGGGCGCTAGACACCGTGTAATGTATGTCACTGGTGAATTATATCCGCCTTCACCAGGGCTCAAACAAAAGCAGAAGTCAAAATATAAAAACCCAGATCTGGTGTAATTTCTGAGTCCTAGGGCTTGTGCGACTGTGGCTAATGGACAAACATGACCACACATGTGACAGGAAAAGCTTGGGTCCCAGAGCCCAAAGACTATGAACTGAAATCCTGCTCCTCTGCCTTTATTCGCTACATGACCCTGAATGAGGGACCTACCTCTCTCTGAACCTCAGTTTCTTCATCTGCAAAATGGGACTGATACCACCATCAACCTCCCAGGACAATCTCTACACGGTGCTTACTTTTAGCACAGTGCAGGATGTATAGAAAACATTCAGCCAATGAAAATATTAAAATTCTCATTAATAATAATAAATCAAGGCGTTAGACCAGCTGTGTGGAAGGACCCAGGAGGGATATTTGAATGGCCTGCAAAACTTCATCCATGTCACTCAAAGTCCTACCCAAACAGGCAACCCAACAAGGAATGCGCTCCCTACAGCCTGGATGACTCCCAGCTTTAGCTCCTTTCTCCCCCAAAGGTCCAGAGCAGCCACTAACACACAGACTCAGTGGCTTGCTCTGCTGAGGCCCAGCCATCCTCTACATCTTTATAGATGCCCTCCTGGCTTATTTACTTATGCAACCAAGATTCCAGAGCATGACTACAGGCACAAGACCCAGGAGAAGGCAAATCTCTTCAGGGAGAGGTAGTCCCACCCAGAGGGACCAGTGATGCTTCTGAGCAATCAAGTACACGAGGAGATGGGCAGATGGGGAGGGGCAGTCAGAGGAGACTTCCTGGAGGAGGGGACACTGAGCTTAGCCTTGGGGACAGGATTCAGGTAGGGAGCGTGAAGGTAGGCAGCACAGCAGAGGAGGAAGGGAGGCAATAGGTACAGCATCAGACAGGTCTGCCGGGATGGGGAGGGTTTGTTTGTGTTGAGATACGTGTGGGGTGTACTTGATCCTGACATGAAGACACCAACATGTACTGAGAGGGAGCGCAGAGGCAAATGCAAGGGACCCCTCTGCTTTCAAACTGTCTTACAACCTGCCCCTCAGGTCTGCATGCTGTAGCCAAAGAATAAACCCTGAGGAATCCAAAGAGCCTGTCTGAACAACTGACTTAGCAAATCTGAAATAATTTTGCCATGAGTGGAAAAACAGTTTCACTGTGCAAACAAGGTGAAAAGCAGCCAGAATCCAGCTGTGATTTCACCCGGGTGGGAACCTCATGAATAATAACGATGATGATGAAAGCAAACCAAAAGACATACCTAATTGTGCTTTGCAACTCTCTATCGTCTTGTCGAGATTTAACTGGAACCTGCTGCGAATCTGCCGCTTGGGAGAGATGAGAGGAACAGGGGCAGATTGCTGCACCGACTCGCTCAGCTCCTTCAAATCCATCTCGGCCTTGCTTCGATCTGGAAGACACCGTTACACCCTCATCAGACCAGGCACCAGAGGGATGGGACAGACAACGCTCACGGTGAAGCTTCCTTCTTGCAAGCACACATTTTAGAACACACGGGGGAGATAAAAAAAACAACAGGGAAAACCGGGACGGCTCAGCGGGTTGAGCGCTCGCTTTGAGGCCATGAGGACCGAGGATCGAATCCCGGCTCCGGCCCAGGCAGGACCCACGTGCTGAACTGCGGAGTTCCCACAGTTCGGTTCTCTAGCTGTCTCTGTCTCTGTCTCTCTCTCTATCTGTCAAAAAGTAAAATAGAAATAACTATGCACTGAAGACAAAAAGA
>PVKE010002991.1:0-30634 GCA_004027555.1 Craseonycteris thonglongyai
GGGGGTGGGCACCAAACTTATGGACACACTCAATAGTTGGTGGTTACCTGAGGAAAGGGGAGGAGAGGGGAGGGAGAGTGGGGGTCGGAGCAGGAGTGGACACCGGAAATATGGTGGTTGAGGGGGAGCTGATTCTGGGTGGTGAGCATATAATACGATACATAGGTGATGTGATGTGGACTTGTACATCCAGAAGCTGTCTAATTGTTACCAATCAATGTCACCCCAATAAACTTAACAATAATAAAAAAAAAATTTACAGGGTTGCTGGGAAGATGTATGGTGAGAGCACAATGACTAACGTATGGTAAGTGCTCCACGAAGGCCAATCACTTTTTTGCTTTTAGGATTCTATAATTTTTTAAAGGAAACTTCTTAATAAATAAAACAATTTTTGAAAAGATTTATTTTATTGTTTTTCACAGAGACGGAGGAAAAGAGAAGGGGGAAGGTACAGAGCAGTCTCCATAGTTGTACTTCATCAGTTTTTGACATGGTTTCATTCCACACAGGTGGGGGCTGTGCAGGGTGGGAACAGGGCTGGAAGCCTCCTACATGGGAGGCACATGCCCTTGAGCCAGAGACCAAACAGGGGGCAAGACCAAATTGGGGACCCCCCACATGGGACGCACACCCCAGTTCAGCATATGGGTGTGCAGGGGCCGAGGCTGGAATATGACCCTCAGTCCCTGTGGCTGCAAATTGAGCTCTTAACCCGCTGAGCCATCCTGGCTTTTCCTAAAAAATATTTTTTTAAGATAACCAGGAAGTATTGTGGGTGCTTGGGAGGTTAGTCTGGAAAATGTGAAAGCAAATCCTTCCTTTCTCATCTTTTTCCTAAGGAATCCACTACCACCAGATCTGTTTTCCAGGCTCAAGGAATTTTGTTCTTCATCTCTGTCTGTCTTTGCTCTATTTCCTTTAGAATTCAATTCTGATGGGTAGGTAAAATGGGCCAAGCCAGTACCAAGCCTGTGAGGAGTACAACTTCTTAGTGCTTTTACAATTGGTTTCCGGAAAATATCTCTACGTCCCATTTACTTTGAGGATTCCAGCCCTCCTTGTGTTTTGGTTTCATAGTTATTTCAATACTTCAATTTGTTATGATTCTGACTGTAAATGCTCAATCAACTTCATTTTCTCTCTAATTAAATCCACAAGGATTTCCAAAGCCAAGATCAGCACCTCTGTAGGCCTGTGGCATTTTCAAAGAGCTCACACTCATGGAATTGCCAGAAAGCTACAATGGGAATTCAGAACCGGACATTTGTTGATCTCTGAAAACCCAATTTACAAAGGTCAAATGTCCTTTGGAGGCTTGGGTGATGCCAGGCAGGGAGCTGGGGCAGCCTCTCCTTCCAAGGGCCACAGACAAGAAGAAAGAATTTCAGCTCTTGTCCATCTTTTCTTACTGTGGAGGCAGTGGCCGAAGAATTTGTGGAGGGGGTTGGGAGTCTGCAAAGATGATGTGTTGTTGAGAACCCTACATCTTCACAGACAATCATGGTCAGATGTTCCAGAACCTTGGATTTGGAAATCTGAACCGGGTTACAAAGCTGGCTCTACCTTTTAAAGATTATCTTTAATGATTGTGTTTCCCTGAGCAAATGACCTAACCACCAGAAGCTTTAGTTTCCTTGTAAAATGTAAGATAAATATATTTATCTTAAGGTGTCATATCAAAGATTAAATGTTATAAAATGTGTAGCACATTACCAATAATAGTTGATATTTTTTCAGTACTTAATACATGAAAGTTTTCTACATATTTTTTAAATTGTTTTTTTGACAAGCGAGAGAGAGAGAGAGAGAGAGAGACAGACAGACAGACAGACAGACAGACAGAGAGAAGGGGGAGAGCTCAGAGCAGTCTCCATAGTTGTACATTAGTTTTCGATATAGTTTTGTTCAACAGGTGGGTACTGGGCCATGAAGGGCAGGAACTGGGCTGGGCCTTCCCCAGGAGAGGCATGCCCCTGTGAGCTGGAGGCCTCCTACATGGGGAGTTTGCCCAGGTGAAAACTGAACTGGGGGCACACCCCAGCTCAGCACATGGGTCCATGCAGGCTGGGGCCGGGATTCGATCCTAGGACCAAGGGGTTGCAAGATGAGTGCTCAACCCATTGAGCCATCCAGGCGTACCCTTATGTGTTTGAAGTAATAATTTAATCACTACAACAATATGAATATTACTTAGATGTCCAGTGTATTGGTGTGGAAATTAAGGCACAAAATAAAGGCAGTACTTTGTCTAATATTCAGAGCTGGGTAGTATTTGGAGACAACAGTCAGGTATAGGTAATCTGGCCCTACTGCCTATGCTAAATATTAAGGTGTACTACCTTCTCAGATATTCTTTTCTTCACATTAAAGCTTTCAAAATAATTATTGACAGAAGAGAGAGGTAGATGAGATGTATTTCTGACACTTCTAGGAATCTAAGACAGGATTCCTAGGATCTTGTCTTAGTGCTGAAGCACTGTTCTACATCACCATCATGATTGACTTGGCTTTTGCGATTCCTCCTGGGAATCCAACTTTTGTTCACAATATTGTTGCCGTGAGAAAATGCATTCTATAGTTTAGAGGATAGATGAACACGAGAAATTTTTCATTAGTACTTATAGTAGTGGTGATGGTATAGTAGTCATTTTCTTCACTCTTAGTGGAGGCCGGTATGTTTAACATGAGATGGAGAGGGAAATTGAAAAATTGATTTGGATTTTCTTTTCTGAAAGCAGAAAACAATGTAATTAGTAGAAAACTTACCCACAATCTTGATCTTCAAAATTTTTCTCTTTCATTCCATTAAGATTGCCTTTTTAAAAAAATTTTTTTAAAGGATGGAAAAAAATGCATAAATAGCTAGACTGCTAAATTCTTTAATGATTGAAGTTAATAAGAAATGGCTCTGGTATTTCATCAAGACTCTCAAATAATGGCTCTGTTGTTTTGATCTCAGAAGTGTAAAGGAAGCTTTATATTCAGAGATGGGCATTCCTATCTCAAGCACCTGAGAAACTGCATTATATATTTAAAAACCATTTTACAATGATCCTTCCCAGAGTGTGAGACCATTGGTGCTTTGATGTGGTTAAGTAATTTAGTACAATCATGTAATAGGTTAAATTAGATTTTAGCTTCCTTGAAATTTTTGAAGAATGCACATGGAATGAGTGCGTCCATGATTTTATAGTACACAGAGGATTATTCATTTTTCTGTTTTTATTTTTCCATAGCAAAGTGCTGTTAGAGAAGGCAGCAGACTCCCTTCTCTTAATCTTGAGTAGAAGCAAACGAGAAATTGATTAACTTAATTCTGAGGTATCCATGCCTGGGTGAGAGAAAAGAAATGTGTATAGGGAAGAAAAAGGGAGAATATTTTTAAGATACAGAGGAAGAAGTTGCTTTATTTTTCATAATAAACCTTATGTGGTGGTGGGCAGAAGTGAGGGCAAGAATGAAGACTTGGCGAGGGATTTACAAATAGGCAGATCTGAGTTTTAATTTTGTTTCTACAGTTTCCCATTTAATCTTCCCGAGACTGTCTCCTAATCCATAAAATTGGAACCACAATACTAAAGTTGAACTGTTACTGTGGGATTAAATGAGATGATCTAGATAAAATATCTGTCAGAATGCCTAGCACAGTTAGTGCTTAATAAATTGTTCATTTTCTCTGATTCCTAAGTGGTTTTGGCCCTAATAACTTTGAGCAACCCACTTGATGTTTATGGGAATGTTTTCTTATGCTGAGTCCTGGTTCTCACTACTGACTGTAAAATCTTGGAAAAGACACTTAACTGCCCTGTGCCTTTGTTTCCTTGTCTACAAAAGGTTGATGATTGTATATATCTCATAAAATTGTTCATTCACTTAACACATTAATTAAGTGCCTACTATATGACCAGGCTATGTCCTAGAGTCTTGGGGCACACTGATTAACAAATGAAATGGAGCCCATCTTTAAGGAGTTAATAGATGCAAAACAGTGTGTCGTAAAAATGGCAATCAATAAGGGGTGTTATCATAGAAATGAATAAATAATATTTTCTATAGTCTAGGTTAGCCTGGATTTTATTAAGTGTAAAAGGCACTATTATAATTGAGTTTTATTTTTCTTCTCACAAATCAACTATGGACTTGCAAAGGTTCTTTTTTTTTTTTTCATTTTTAAAGATTTATTTTATTGTGTTTGATAGAGACAGAGAAGGACAGGCAGAGACAGAGAGAAGGGGGAGGGCCCAGAGCAGTCTCCATAGTTGTACATCATCAATTTTTGACACGGTTTCCGTTCCACACAGGAGGGTGGGGGCCGTGCAGGGCAGGAACTGAGCTGGGGGTCTCCCACATGGGAGGCATGCCCCCTTGAGCCAGGGGCCAAACCAGGGGGCCGAGAACCGAACTGGGGGCCTTCCGCATGGGAAGCACTCGGCAGTTCAGCACATGGGTGCAGATGGGCCTGGGCCAGGATTCAATCCTCGGAGCAAAGGTTTTAGGAGCATCTGCTTGGTGTTGACAAAAGATCCATGTTTTGTAGTTCAGTCAGTCTTTGGTGAGTTGATTTTTTCTGCTTAGCCTTGATGGGAGAAGGCTATCAGAGTCTGTGATTTACAGTGCAAACTGATTTATAAGGGAATGAAAAATACATTGGTTGTTATACCAGGTACATAGTAAATGTTTAATAACTAATTAACATTTATAATTATTATTTCCTCTAGAAATTTCTAAAAATTATCTAATAAAAAAGCAGAAGTCAAGCAAATGAGTTGCCAGTGATAGAATCCTTTGGCAATGCAGCTTCTTATGGATGGAGCTCATTGAGGGCAAGTAAATACTCCTAAGAGACTATGAAACATATACTATGCAGTCCAATAGCATAAATAAAATCAAGCTGGCCTTGGAAATAGTCATCTTCCTTTAATGGAGAGCCCAGCAGATTAACTAGGAGTGTGTCATAGAGGCAGAAATTTCACAAGTGTGTTAATCTTCAGCAAATTTATTTCCCCTCCCATTTCACCAGGCATTCCTGAAAAACAGAGTTAAAGTCAATATTTAGGGATTCTTACTCAATACAAATACAAAAGTTTCTGAACAATTTAATATCTGAATATGGAAAGATGCATTTGATTGTTTTTAACCATGGAAATTTTGGGGTTCAATAATCCAGAATGTGTGCAGTGATAGTGAGTCTCAGTGTTTCTAGAGTAACTGCTGGTTATCTGCACAGCAGGAGCTTTCATGGTCCCTGCATTTTATTTGCATGTCATTAAATTGTCTAAATGAATTTAGACAATTTCTCTCTTAGCCTGAAGAACTAGAGTTGACCTGTTTGATAGGCCTGGGATTGCAGGAAGAAGTTTCTCACTCAAAGCTGAAAGTCTTGGTAGTTTATCACATGTAGGCTAAATTTGAGCAGAAAGCTGGGCATAATAAGTGAAAGAATTCTACATATACTTGGAGACTAGAATATGATTCCAAAAGTATTATAGAAAACATTGAAGAACAGCAGGTTGTGAGTATGTGAAGCAGACAGAGTCTTTGTTGGCCTTCTGGATCTACTTTATTGTAGTGTCTGGGTAGGTGGACTGTGTTTGATGGTCTTGGCATGCAATGGACAAAACAGTCATTAAGCCTATTAAAAGATTATCCATTCCACTAATTTCTCCATTTCTAAAAACCAAGTTATAATCTGTAAACCCCACCATGCTTCTTTCTTTTCATCTTTTTTCCATAATGAAATTAACATATTTGCACTTAAAAACTTCGCTGTTCGGGTAGCCGGGATAGCTCAGAGTGTTAAGTGCTCACTTCGTAGCCCTGGGGACTGAGGATCAAATCCCAGTCCCAGCCCTTGCAGACCCATATGCTTCTGAACTGCGGTGTGTTTCCCATATGGGAGGCCTCCAGTTCAGTTTTCGACCCCCTGGTTTGGACCCTGGCTTGAGGGGACGTGCCTTTCATGAGGGAGGTCCCCAGCCCAGTTCCCTCCCTGTGTGGCCCCTGGTCACCTGTGTGGAACAAAGCCATGTCAAAAACTGATGATGTACAGCTATGCAGACTTCTCTGGGCCCTCCCCTTTTCTCTCTGTCTCTGTCAAAAACAATAAAAAAATAAATAAATAAAAGAACTTTGCTGTTCACTAATGCATTGTATTTATTTAAAAACAAACACATACATAAACAAACAAGCAAACAAAAATGAAGACCTACCTCAACTCTCACTTGGAAAGCAAAGCAATGTAAGCAATGACTTAGGCATGAAAGTCTCTGATGGGAATGACAGCAAAATCCTTTCACTTTGGTAGGAATGTAAATCCAGTGCAGGATGGCTTTGAAAGATTTGATGAAGATTATCGATTTAAATCAGAGTGGGTGGGACCACAATCTTGCAGCATAAATAAAGTAGTGGTGCCCCATCCTGGTTAAGTATTAGAATCACCTGTGAGCTTATTAAAATACAGATGTCAGACCCCTTTCAGTGACTTAGTGCCTCTTGGGGTGAGGGACTCCTAAGTTTATAGTTTGCATTTTCTTCAAATTTTAATCCGAAGCACAGAAATTTAGGAGCCATTGGGATAGTGTATCAAAATAATTTCTCTCTACTAGAGTTTTTCTGAATGTGGTCTGTAGTTCAGTTGCATTTGAGTCTTGGAGTAGAAGGATGAGGATGAAAATAAAGAATAAATGCATATTAAAACTCAGAATCCTGAGTTTTACTTCAATCTTGTTAAATCTGCATTTCTAACAAAGCCTTCAAGTGTTTGTTTTCTTCTTCTTTCTCTTCTTCTTCCCTTCCCCTTTCCCCTCCCCTCCCCCTCCCCTCCCCTCCCCCTCCCTCTCCCTCTCCCTCTCCCTCTCCCTCTCCCTCTCCCTCTCCTTCTCCTTCTCCTTCTCCTTCTCCTTCTTCTTCTTCTTCTTCTTCTACTTCTTCATCTGCATCAAGACTTCATTTTTTAAAGTGTAGTTTTAGGTTTACAGCAAAATTGAGAGGAAAGTACAGAGATTTCTCATATACCTCCTCCCCTCCTACCATGCATAGTCTCCCCGATTATCAGCATCCTCCGTCAGAGTGGGATATCTGTTAAAATTGTTGAAGCTACACTGACACATCATTACCACCCAAAGTCCATAATTTACATTATGATTCACTCTTGCTGTTTTACGTTCTGTGAGTTTAGACAAATGTATAATGATATGTATTCATTATTATGGTATCATCCAGAGTATTCTCATTGCCCTAAAAATCCTCTGTTCTTTACCTATTCATTCCTCCTCAACTCCTATGCCCTAACAACTACTGACCTTTTACTATCACCATAGCTTAGTTTTTTACAGAATGTCATATAGTTGCCATCATAACAATATGTAGCCTTTTCAGATTGACTTCTCTCACTTAATAATATGCACTTTAGGGTCTTCTATGTTTTTTCATAGCTTGATAGACTTGATAGTGCATTTCCTTTTTTTTTTTAATATTATTATATTTTATTGTTAAATTTAATGGGGTGACATTGGTTGGTAACAATCAGACAGTTTCCCAATGGACAACTCCACATCACATCACCCATGCATCGCATTATGTGCCCAGCTCCCAGAATCAGGTCCCCCTGCATTTCCTTTTTAACAATGAATAATATTCCTTGCCTGGATGTACCATAGATTATTTATTCTTTCATCTTTGAAAGTATCTTGCAAAATCCAAGTTTGATAATTATGAATAAAACTGCCATAAACATTCATATGTAGGTTTTTGTGTAGACATGAGTTTCAACTCCTTTGGATAAATACTGAGGAATGTGACTGCTGGATTGTATGGTAAATATATATATATAGTATAAATTGATGAATTGTCTTCCAAAGTGAATGTGTAGCATTTGCACTTCCACCAGCACTGGATGAGAGTTTCTATTGCTCCACTTCCTTGTCAGCATTTGGTGGTGTCATTATTCCAGACTTTGGCTATTCCAGTAGGTATGTAGTGGTATCTCATCATTGTTGTTGTTTTTGTTGTTGTTGTTGGTTTAAAGATTTTATTGATTTTTGACAGAGAGAAACAGAGACAGAGAGAGAGACAGAGAGAAGGGGGAGGGCCCAGAGCAATCTCCATAGTTAACATTAGTTTTCCATATAGTTTTACTCCACAGGTGGGCACAGGGCTGCACAGGTCAGGAACTGGGCCGGGAGCCTCCCACATAGGCCCTGGCAAGAACTGAACTGGGGGAACACCCCACTTCAGCATGTGGGCCCGCATGGGCTGGGGCCGGGATTGGATCCTCGGTCCCTGGGGCTTCAAAGCGAGCATTTAACCCGCTGAGCCATCCCAGCTTCCCCATCATTGTTGTTTTAATTTGCATTTTTTTTTTTTTAAGATTTACTTTATTGTTTTTGAGAGAGAGAGAAACAGAGACAGGGAGAGACAGAGAGAAGGGGGAGGGCCCAGAGCAGTCTCCATGGTTGCATGTCATCAGTTTTCGACATGGTTCCATTCCACACAGGTGGGCGAGGGCTTCACATGGTGGGAACCAGGCTTGGGGTCTTCCACATGGGAGGCATGCCTCCTCGAGCCAGGGGCCGAACTGGGGAGCGGGGGTGGGGGGGTAAGAACCTAACTGGGGGTCTCTCACATGGGAAGCACACCCTAGTTCAGCATATGGGTCCACACGGGCCAGGGCTGGGATTTGATCCTCAGTCCCCAGGGCTGCAAAGTGAGCACTCAACCCACTGAGCCATCCTGGCTTCTCCTAATTTGCATTTTCTTGATAACGTATGACATGGAGCATCTTTTCATGTACTTATTTGACATCTATATATCCTCTGTGCTGAGGTATCTATTAAGGTCTTTGCTCCATTTTTAAATTGGGTTGTTTCATTATTGCTGAGTTTTAAGAGTTTCTCAAATATTTTTGATTAGTGCTTTGCCCACTGTATCTTTTGTAAACTTTCTCCCAGTTTGTGACATCTCCTTTTCTTGATCAGGTAATTCTTATGTCAAAAGAGTTTGAGAATGCTATTGTATGTTTTCCTAGAAATGGATCATTGATGAAGGAGATCTACATTTTTGAATCAACCCTAATAATCAATGCGGTAAGAATGTCTCAGCCAGAGTAATGGAGAAGAGTCCTAGTTATACTGGGAACCTACTGAATTCTAGATAAGATACTTGGTAATTTATAAATATAATCTCATTAAAAAAATAATTATATTATGTAATAGAGAGTAAGATACTTATAGAAGGCCTTAGATAAGATCCTAGAGTCAAAAACTGGAACCAAGATAGGGTTGAATGGGCAAGAAAACCTCATGCCTGACTATACCATATAAAATTGTCATTAAATCTATACTGAACTATGTGTAAATCAATAGAACTAATTTCCACTTTGATAATATCCCTGTCTGTGGTGTTAGCTATATCTCTTGGGCCTCAGTTTCCTCACTCTTTATAGCTTAAATGTTATGTGAGAATATGATCTATGTTCTACAGTAGTCTTCTTTCTTAAATATTTAATAAAACATTGGACCACAGAAAGAACATCCATGGGGTCTGAGCTTGGCACCCATGGCTCATACATACTGTTCTCTTCTAAGTAACTGTCTGAAGTCAATATTTAAATGTTTAAAAAAGAATTTTATTTTCCACATATATGCAGGGAGTCTGAGACAGAAATCTAGTGTGTTGATGATGCATTGGCATTATTTATTTATTTATATAATGCTCCCAATCATCTGCCCTCACAATAGAGCCATACATATTAACACCAATGGAATCTCAAGAGACTTATTCATTAAAAGTAGAAAAATTAAAACTGGTCTCATATTTGCTTTGGGTATTTGCCTTCTATGTTCCTGGATAAATGATGCCTAATGTCCGGCACCCTCTGTGTACAGTAAAGGTTAAAGGCCTTTACTTCTAGATGCCTGTTCTATTTACAATGCAGCTTGCCCCATCATAGAACTAAACATCTCTAGAAACATTATCAGTGGCATCTAGGCAGTCTGGAGATTTCTGGTGGTTCCTTAAGTCACCCATATTATGCCCACATTGTCCTCACAGGCCAGGGGTAACTGAAGCCATGCTCTAGATGCATGCCTTCCATGTGACTAGACTGTTCTGAATGATTTCCTCTGGCCCTGACTCACGTTGCTCAGTTCTGCAGTCCCTTCAGACTTAGCATACTCTAGCTTTTCTCAGTGTCCTTGGCTTAACATACTCTTTCGTCCCCTTGCATTCTATTTCCTTAGCAGTTGTCCCACAGGATGCTGTCTATGGCCAGCGTTCAATACTCAATACTTACTGGTAACTGGCTTTATCAATGTCTCCCCTCTCCACAGCTCCCTGGCCACTAGAGAACATAATGTACAAGCTGGTTTGCCATCAATGATTCTTGTTCATTCCTTATCCTCAGCATAATTATTAATAACGTTTCCTTTCACTTACAAAATGGTCCTGGTTTGAATAATTAATTTATATTGTTACTCCATATTATAACATTCTCTGTCCCATGAAAGTGGTCCTGTGGTGTCACACCCAGTGTCCAAAAGACACAGAATTACAAACCAAAGAAAAAGCTGCCTCTGATTAATTTTCATGTATTATGGAACTCTTTAAAGCAGAGCTGTCCCTCACATTGTCCCTGATATACCATAGGCATAAATAAATGGAGATTATCATATTATTTAATCTGGTCACTTGTCGCATTACCTGGGTTAACATGGATTGTATATCCACAGTGAATCAGCTCAGTGTAGCATCCACCAAACTCTGCGTTAAAAGGAGTTGCAGTACTCATTTTCCGTTTTGAAACAAGGTTCTAAACTTCTCCGTCCAACTCACTCTCTCTGTTTTCTATTGCCTACTTGCCTTATTTACCAACTCTGTAACTCGTTTTTAGATTAAGAGTAGTAAGTGTGAAAATGGTAGAAGGTACTATTGCAGAAACGAAAGAACTGAGAGGTCTGGGTGTAATAAATGTTTGTAGCTGAAACAATCCAAGGTAAAGGAGGATAGAGAGCACATGAGAAGAATGTCTGTTGGGATTTTACAAGTGATGATAATTTTATTCAAAAAGAAGAGGGATTCAGGGTGAGGGGGAATGAAAACACTGAGGAAAACTGTAGAAGTCCTTTGTTTGTTTTTTGTTTCGAAATATCTGGCTACAGTGAAGGCCTCAAAAGATGTATGAAATAGTGCTCGCCCATCTTGCCCCCAAAGGAAGTGTGTACTCTCTGAGGCAGCCAGATCCCAGATTTTGGAATGAATGGTAAGCCTTGGAGCGATCACATGTCCTCTGCTAGGAATGAGTTCCTGGGGATTTGTGGTCTCCCCATCTGAGCTGCAGGTGATGGAGTGGGATTAGATCAGGGAGGAGGAAAAGGCCCAAGAGGGAATCGGAGATCCTGCACTGGGCAGGAGCTTTAGCTGCATTAACACGAAGGCAGTGGTCATGGCCAGGCAGAGGAATTTTCAGCTCCCAAGGGCAGCACGCTTTGGTACAATGGTGGGGGTGGATGATGGGGCTCTAAGCAATAGCAGAGGAACATCTGAGTTTGGAAGTGAGGGAGAGCAGAAAAATTTTTAAGCAGCAAATATCAGAGGTGCTCTGTCTAAACATAGAAAAGGGCAAGAATGAAGGACAGGGACTGGTCATTAAGGAAGAGACATCTTTGGGCATAAAATTAGCTGCTAAGTACTTGAAGAAAAATCAGAGTCTGTGACCCTTAAATATGTGAAAGAAATTATAAATGAAGGTCCAAATTTCTAAATAGATGTACTATGTTCTATGTCTTGACTCAGAAGTGGTTGTATTTAAAAAGACTTGTTCAAATCTTAGGTCTACCCTTTATTTCCTATATGTATTTGGACATGTTCCATTTGTTTCTGTTTCTTCACTTAAAAAAAACCCCAACAACTTAGACTTAGATCTTTGCTGCCTAATATGGTAGCCACATATGATTACTTGAATTTAAAATAATTAAATGACAAATATTCAGTTCTTCAGTCACTAGTCACATTTTTTAAATTATTTATTTTATTGTTTGAGAGAAGGGGGGAGAGAAAGAGAGAGGGGTTGGGGTGGGGTGGGGAGGGCCCAGATCAGTCTCCATAGTTGTACATCATTACTTGTGACATAGTTTCATTCCACAGTGGTAGATATGGGGCTGCACAGGATGGGAACTGAACAGGGCACCTCCCACATGGGAGGCAAGAACCTTTGTTGTATTTCTGGAGGTTACCAGTTGTGCCACAGTTTATTATATGGGTTTGTATGGACCAGGGCTGGAATTCGATCCCTGGACCTCACAGTTTCAAGGCAAGTACTCAATCTGTTGAGCTACTACAGCATCCCCCATTAGTCACATTTGAAGTGGTCAACAGCTATGTGTGGTTAGTGGCTACCACATTGGACAGGACAGATATGAAAGATTTCCATCATTGTAGAATGTTCTTTTGATCACTTTTGCTCAAATATCTATTGTAAGGCAACTTCCAATCTGGATTTTTTCTGAGTCACTTTGGGAACTGTGAAGAAAGTTATTTTGTGTCAGGGATAAAGTTAGACACCATTTCTGATGGTCCCAGGATTCCTCTATGAGCAATCTTTGCAGTGAAGCTCTTGTTGGCCTGGTGGAGACTTTCTCAGATTTGAACCACAGTCTGAGGCTCTTTGCACCCAATCCTCTGTTCCCATCTCTTCTTCCACATGTATCAGGCACATTGCAACATTGCCTATGGTTTCTCCTCCTTTTATCTTGTATAGGCATTTTGTCCTCAATAAATTTCTTGTACCTCTACTTCCATCTTGGCATCTGTGTTTTGGAAGACATGAGCTGAACGTGAGGGAAGGTTCTTCATGACAATTTGGTTCACCAAAGAATGTGATTGAAAATCATGGTCTGAGAAGGCAGGCAGGCCTTTCTTATTTATCTCAGAGTCCTTCATAGCTCTCTTCCCAGCCATAGGCTTCCTAGAGACACCTGATAAAAGATTTCTTGCCCTTTATCTGTCTAGTCTCTGCCTGCTGGGTCCTCTAACTCAGTTCTGACTATTCTCTTGGAGCAGACTATAGTTCTAGTTTGATTTTTTGGTTACTGTCTTGAACTTGATCTTTTAACCACATTTTATTCAAGGCCTACCATTGATCTGGACAGACACCCCGCTTCTCATTTCTTCTGTATTCCATGGTCTTGGGCACCTGGTTCATCAGCTTTGGGCTTTTGAGTCCCAGCCTGGGAAAATCTGAAGGCACCTTCTTGCCTGGAAGGGATGGTGAACAGGAATGCAAATAAAACTAAATGCAAGACAGTAGGATATTCCAACATGTGGAAATTAGATGTGCCAGGCTGGGAGTCTAGTGGAGTTGCAGAAGGGTATGCAGAAGGGTACCAGCCATTCAATAGGATTCCTTGACACTCCTCTAGTCTTTGGAATAGAGTCTTAGATAAATGAGAAAGGCTCTTAAGAGGACATTGGTGGTATATGCCATATCATTCATTCATCTTTTTTTCTTTTAATATTTAACAAGTGTTTGTGCTGTGCTAGGTCCTGTGCTCATTGGGAGTGAAAATATGAATCAACAGAGTCCCTGTTCTTGGGTGTTCATAGTCTAGACTTTAGACTTGGAACAGGAATTCAGGAACTGTAGCTGAGGCCGAAAACTGCAATGGATCTGGAAGAAATCATCCCAGTTAATCTATGGACAAGAGAGAATTGAAGCTGAGACATAGAGGGTGGCTCGGGGCCTACTCAAACTCTCTTACCTCAGACTGCTCTGGAGTTTGAACTTGAGACTCAAGCAGTTCCTGCTTGGAGGAGAAAAAAACAGTAGAAGCTGGGATCCAGGACGAGTCCAACACTGGCCTCTTTACATAGAGACTTGGCAGATTTCAGGCTGCTATAACCTCTGAATGGCATGAAGTTATTGGAGGACTCACAGAAATGCTCAGCTGGGCTTCTGATTATAATTAATACTCGATAGTAGCCAGTGTTTATAGACCTACAGGCACTCTTCACTTGATAACTGAGTTCTGTCCCTAAGACTAGGTCATTAAGCAAGTTAGTTGATAAATGAGGCGGGTAAAGGTGGGTGTCTTGTGGTGTGTCATGTTGCCATAGGGTATGTATTTTTCACTAGATATCACATGACACCACACTTATAAATGAAATATGTAATCTTGTGTGATTGCAAATTCTTCATGTAGTGAATACTAACTAATGGTGGGAACAAGACAAAGACTGAGAAAGGGGATTCCCCATGCTGGAGAACTGGTCATAAATTATTAAACAGGTAGGTCATTAAGAGAGGAGTGGCTGTATTCTGTTTGAAATACTTGTCAATGGAACTATACAGAATTCATCCAGACAACTTGCAGTGTAGGTAGGTGTAAAGGGACGTAGATACAGCTGCATGTAACAGACCCAACATAATAGAGGCACATGAGAAGTAGACATTCCATTCTCTGCCATATAAATGTTCTGCTTCTGGGGTGGGTCTGCTTTACGAATTTGTGAAGGAAGGATCTAGGCTTCTTCTCTCTTCTTACTCTGACATTCCTAGGTGATACTTTCAACCTTGTGGTCCAAGATTGCTCACCACCATGTCTAAATTCCATTCAGAATGAAGGGGGACAGGGGAATGGGATAACATGCTTTTCCCTTTAAAGATGGAGCCTGGCCATTAAACATGCCATTTTTGCTCAGATCCCACTGGTCTCAATTTACTCTCAGGGTCCTTGGAAGATTGCATGTGCCAAGGTGAATACAATGGCTAGTAGGGGATAATTTTTATTAATCCTGTGTGCAAACTTAATTTGCAGAGTGTAGCCCATTTTTTTTAAAGATGTATTTTTTATTGTTTTTGACAGAGAGAGAGAAAGACAGACAGAGACAGAAAGAAGAGGGAGGGCCCAGAGCAGTTTCCATAGCTGTATGTCATCAGTTTTCCATATAGTTTCACTTCACAGGTGGGCTCGGGGGAGCGTGGGGCAGGGACTGGGCTAGGGGCCTCCCTCATGGAGGGCATGCCCCTCCCCCGAAAGCTGGGCACTTCAGCCAGGGGCAGGAGCTGAACCGAAAGCCTCCCACATGGGAAGCTTGCCCAGTGAGAACTGAACTGGGGGCACAGCCCAGCTCAGAATATGGGTTTGCACGGGCCGGGCTCAGGATTTGATCCTTGGCCCCTGGGGCTGCACTCAAGATAAGCACTCATCCCTCTGAGCCATCCTGGCCTGCCCTGTGGCCCATTTCTAGTAATAACCTAAGTGGGGTTTTCAAACTTTCTTTTTGCCATCACCATCCTTTGAACTTATTAATATGTTTTTCACTGTGGATTGTAATTCTGTGTTTATTTGTATTTGTGAGCTTCTTGCCAAAGAGAAATTATTTATATCAACTATGTGCCAAGCCTGGAACAAAGTAGATGCTCAAAATATGGAATATTTGATCTGGCTCCATAAGTGCTTGGTAAATGGATGAAGTTCTTTAGAAATAAAATGCGATAAAACCCCTCCATGAAAAGAGTTATTCAACTGAAAACACCTTCTTTCCCCTCTGCGTGGAGAGGTTGGACTTGCACCTTTTTATTTTTATATATTTTTTTGCAATTTGGGATGATTAAAAAAAAAATCTATTCACATTAGGTATGGTTTACTGAAGGAATGGCACAGTAGGTGCAGAAGTTACAGATTTTGCATTCCCAGATGCAAAGGTGACTGAATTTCAGCTCCAGGCCTCTCATGGCAATAGCTCACTCCATTCCTCTGTGGATAGGAACTGGACAACCTTTTCTGGTTTGGTTATACCAAGTGGAAGTAACATCTTTCCCACCCCCTGCCACATCAAAGGGGCCCTGGGAGCAGGGAGGAGTGTTATTGTGGCTTTTCACTTCAGGAAGCAAGCATAATGATGCTATTCATTGCATTAACTGCAAAAAAACTATCATTAAGTCTTTGAATGTCTTATAATCATGGGGAAGGGAACTAATACTTTCAAGTCTGAAATATGCCAGACATTTAGCAACCACCATCTTTTTAAGTCTCAGTATTCTATGATAAAGGTAATTTGAATCCCCATTTTACAGATGGGAATTGTTTCAGAGAGATAAATATGTGTTGATGTGGTGCTAAGTTTGAAACTAGGATATGCCCGCTGAAGAACCTGCAGTCTTTCCATGTTGTCACATGACCGTTCCTTATATTCTTCCACTACTTTGTAATGCATAAACCACCTCTGAAACCCCAATTCTCTTGACCTTGACAATTGTCCTGTGAGGTGTGAGAGGCAGGGGTTTTGGTCCCAATTTTGTGGATGATAAACAGAGGTTCACAGATTGACTTGCCACATGTCACACTGTTATTACATGACAGCTAGACTAGTTAGTTCTTCAAGTCTAAGACTCTTTTGCCCTGTCCCTACCTACCTTATGCAGAGGTTATGTTGTTGGCAGGAATAGAGAAAATAAGTTGATTATGTGAAGATATCAAATGTTGTTATAATGGAGTCCAAGAGAGGTGAGCAATTAGTCTTGATTCTTCCCTGGATTTTCCTAGTTTAAATACAGGAAGTCCTGAGTTCTGCAAATATTCTTGGCCCCAGGCAAGATGAGAGGGTTGGTTCCTTTGACAAGGCAGATATTTTGAATTTCATAGAAATTAATAATTTTCTTTAAAAATGTCATGCCAAGGAAATAGCATCAGAAAGCACTATATTTCTGAATAATAATATGATTATTGTTGGTTCAAAATTATTTATTAAAGGAAGTAAATTCCAGTGAGAAATTCAGTATCTCAGAGTTCAAGAACTTGCCCCAGTTGAGCTGTTTCTTGTGATTATGCTTCTGTCCCATCAGTCCCCATCTTAGAGCCAAGACCACTCTGTACCATCTGTATATTTAGCCATCAGTTGTTCTCAAAGTTTATTGTCCATAGAATCACATGGAGAGCTTATTAAAATACCAGTTTCTTCAGCCTCAGAGATTCTGATTTAATAAGTCTGGGGTGGGGCCATGAATGTGTACCTCTGAAAAGACCCCATGATGCTGATGCTACTAATTTGTGGAACAATCTTTGAGCAGAATTTGATAAGTTTTGTGGACCCCAAAAGTGAAAGTGTAAGGCAATCCACTCGGGTGTGGGGAGAAAATGGAACATTTATATATATTTTTATGAAAGTAAAATATTTTGTGATTTCTTTATTAAATTTATTGGAGTGACATTGGTTGTTAACAATTATGTGGTTTCCAGGTGTACACTTCTACATTACATTGTCTATGCATTGCATTGTGTGCTCACCACCCAGAATCAGCTCTCCTTCTATCACCATGTATTTGATGCACCCTCTCCCCCATTCTTCCATTCTCCTCCATCTTTCCCTTTACCCTCAGGTAACCACTAAACTACTGACTGTGTCCATGAGTTTTTGTTTCTTTGTTACTTTCAATTTTATATTTCACCTATAAGTGAGGTCATATGTTTCTTGATTCTTTCAGTCTGACTTATTTTTAATAAGATGGTTTCATGGTCCATCCAAGTTGTCATAAATGGCAGCACTGTTCATAGTGGATGAGTAGTGGAAACAACCAAAGTGTCCTTTGATAGATGACTTGATAAAGAAGTTGTGGTACATTTACACAATGGAATACTACTCAGCAATAAAAAAGATGTGATTTTTAAGTAGAAAATAGGACAGATAATGTATCATTAGTACAGTAGTATATGTAAATAATTTATAAGTAAATAAATATACATAATTAGGGATGCATGTTAAAAAGAGTTTGAGGGAATTGACCAATCAGCTTGCCTCCAGTAGAGCAGGGTCACCTCCATGCATCTGAACCTGCTTTGTGGAAGAAGGCTGGGACTGCATGTCCAGCAGGCAACCCAAGTAATTCTTACACACACTTAATTTTGAGAACCCTGATTTAAATTCTGGGATCCATTTTCTGGACCAGTGATTCTCAAGCTGTGGTCTAGAAACATAAGCATTAGTACCACTGAGCACTTGTTAGATGTGGAAATGATCAGGCCCCACCCTAGCAGACTGAATTGAACATTCTGGGGGTCCCACTCAGCAACCTGTGGTTTAAAAAGCCTTCTAGGATATTCTGATGCCTGGCAAAATTTAAGAAACACTGCTCTCCACAAGAGACCTTTAAGGAGACTTAAAGCTAGTGAATCAATAATGAGTTTTTGTAGAATTCACCGTTTCTGACTTTTTAACCTGCAGACAAATCTCTCTTGAAGCCTGAGTTCCCTGAGAAAATGAGTTCCTAGCTACTTTCTTCTGTCATAGTATTAGAGATGAACAAACTATGCATAGTTTAAGCCTCACTGAATCTCAGTTATTTGATCTGTAAAACAGGTGAGCCTCAATTTTTTGAGCCACAATCAAATACCTTGATTGTGAAGATCCAGTGAGATAACAAGTGAGAAAGAGGTTTTGCAAATTGTACTTTGAAAATAGTATTTGATTTTAACTTTTGAACTCTGTTTGACTTTTCTCTTTCACAGAGTTTGTATTCCTCTCATTGTGTTTACCTCTGATCCATTCCAACTTGCATTTTCTTCTAGTGATGATAATACTATTTACTGAGTGGCTACTATACACTAGACACAATGTTAATGTTGTGTACACATTATTTCTAATCCTTATCAGTCAAGTAGGTATTCCCATTTAATAGATAAGGAAACCATGATTTGAAGAGTTTACATGATTTTCCTAATAGTAGGGCTTGGATTTAACTTCAGGCTGTCTGACTATAAAACCTACATAGACCCCCCCTTGAATCACTGCACATTAAATCTTCATTCTGGTCTCATCATGAGAGAATGGACCTTTGCTTGTCCCTTTTGGGACCAACCTCGCTTGGGCTAACTTGTCTTCCTGGCTCTGAACTCTGGTTTCAACACTGCTGCAAGAGGCTAGCAAGATCCTGCTAGAGTCAGCTGATGCCCAAGGCAGAGTTTGTAAATATCATGGCCTCACCCTAAAGCAGTTGCCTTTCTGCCTCAAACCCCATCTGTAATTCTAGCTTTTAAATACTATGACTTTCTTTCTACTTTTAGCACAAGCTCATGCAGGCTGCCTTAAGAGTTGTCTTGTTTGCTCTCTTAGTATCTCAGGCTCACTTCTCTTCTGTCCTTAAAGTGGTTGATTGTATGCTGCAGGCCCTCTTGGTTGCCCACCCAACAGCCATTCCTGTTTTCCTTGTTGTGAGATTTTGACTTAAGTTGCATACTTCTTTCCCAGGTGACTCAGGAGAAGCATTCCATCCCAACTCTAGGAGCAAGTCATGAATGTCTATTTAAGACAGGTCTATTTTTCTTTCTATTGTTGGTATAAGGATGAGCATAATACAGTAATGGTCAATGACAGTAATGGTCAATGACAGAGAGGTCTTCTAAGGGCTTCTGGGAAAAGGTTCTTCATTGACAAAGAGACATAGAAGAAGCAATGCCCATATTGTATGATGTTGCTCTGCATGTGGGTTCTTGAAATGATGGCAGCTGTGTCACGTCTATAACAAGAGCTAGCATATGGCAGTACCAATGTGCTGGGAATGGAAAGAAACTGAGTTTTAGTAACAGTACTGAGTCATTGAGTAAGCCATTTTTTAAAAAGATTTATTTTATTGTTTTTCACAGAGAGAGAGAGAGACAGAGAGAGACAGAGAGAAGGGAGAGGGTCCAGAGCAGTCTCCATAGTTGTACATAATCAGTTTCAATATAGATTCATTTCACACAGGTGGGCAGAGGGTGGCGTACAGGGTGGGAACTGGACTGGGGACCTCCTGCATGAGAGGCATCCCCCCATGAGCTGGGGACCGAACCAGGGGCCTCCCGTATGGAAAGCACATCCCAGTTCAGCATATGGGTTCACATGGGCTGGGGCTGGGACCAGGACTTGATCCTCGGACGCCGGGGCTGCAAGGCAAGCTCTTAACCTGCTGATCCAAACCAGCTTCCTGAATAAGCCATTCTTGAATTTCTACTGTCTTAGTCTGTTTGGGCTAAAAAATACCACAGAGTGCTGGGTAGATTGTAAAAATTAATTTATTGCTTACAGTTCTGGAGGCAGGGAAGCCCATATCAAGGCACCAGCATGGCTGCATTTGGTGAGGGCCCTTTCTTTGTTCATAGCTGGCACCTTCTCCCTGGGTCCTCAAAGGTGGAAGGAGGGTTGAAACCCTGGCTCTACCATTGCTCACTTGGTAGCCTTGTGCAAGTTTCTTCTATGTTTCAGTTTACTCACTTGTGAGATGGGATAATACCTTACTTGTAGAATTATTGTATATAGTGATGTTGATTGTAGTTTTCCCATAGAGTAGATACTCAGAACATGATAGCTCACCCTTAAATTCATTTATAGAAATGAGAAAAAAATATCATTTAACTTATCTTTCTCCCTATTAGTATTCCAGATCATTCAAGTCTAGTTACTACCATGTTTTTTCTATTTCTATACCTTTCTCATTTATACTCAAATAAGCCTTTATTTCCCATGATTATAGTTCTGGTAAGTCCTTCTTCATATTTTTTCTGCTTTGCCCTCCCAGCTCTGTATATCCCTCCAAATGGCTTCTTTTGTTCTCAGCCTCATCTCCCTCCTTTCTCTCCTGCTCCCTTCCCCCTTCCTTCCTTTCCCCCTTCCCTCCCCCTCCCCTTCCCCTCTGCCTCTCCCTCTCCCTCTGTCCCCTCTGCAACACGGGCCTTTTATCCCTAGACTTCTTATATGTGGTCATATAGAGAATTGTGTTTGTCCTGAGTTCGTTTTCAGCTCCCTTGAGCATCTTTCCTGCTCCAGGAATTTTTGACGGCCAGACGTTTGGCTGTGGATGTGATTCCCCATAGCATCCATCGAGGTGCATCTGGATTCTGCAGTCAGCAGCCTTTGAAGCCCTACAGTGTATCTGGTAGAAAATGTTTTTGGCCAATAAGAAGCTCAATTATCTGCACTTTTCCCTCCAATCTCTCTTTCAATCTGTTAAAAATATCCAGATTTCTTGGGTTCCATTTAGAATGGAAAACTCTAACCACTTGGGAACTCTGGTAGTAAAAACCTTTGCTGCCTCCCTGTTGCCTATGGGACGAATGCTAAAGCCCTCTGCAGCAATCAAGGCCCTCAGCATCCAGCCTTACATACAGCCCTTAATCAGGGCTGTTTAGTCTGGGGTTTGGGAATCCCTTGAAGTTACAAGCAGAATTGTATATACTTCTTTTCTTTTTTTCTATTCTGGATAGAAAGTCCAAAGCTTTCCTCAGTTTCTCAAAGGGGTCCAAAATTCAAAATGATTAAGTACCCATTAATGCATTAGTCTTGTCCTTAAATCAAGTAGCTGGCAAATCAGATTCTCACCTCCATAGTCTTAGTTCTGAACTATTTGCGTCACGGCACCCCTACCTACTCCCTTCCTGGCTCACATCTCACATCTTTCTTCACTTTCCTACTTGCTGGCTTATCTCCTGTTTCCTTTTTATAATGTCCTGATTACCAAAGCTGATCATTGGTTTTATTTTCCTGATAATGACTTTGTTATTGATGATAACTTCCTGATAGTATCTTAGTTTAGCTTTCTTTCAGAAGCAGATGCTGAGATTAAGTCAGGTGTAAATAGTATATTTTGAGAGTTATCCTAGAAAACCTCAGTAAGGGAGTGGAGAAGTAAGACAGGGTAGAGAAGGAAGCTGATAGAGAATTATTGTCAAACTAGGTAAAAATGTGAGCAGTTGGGACCTCACTAATCCTATTGGGTAGCACATGCCTCAGGATTTCCCTATGTAAGGTAAGTGAAGAGGGTTATTTATACACTATTAATCATTTCCTGAGGAAGGAGGAGAGAGTACTTCAATTCTCTAGTGCTCTGGCTTGCCCAGCGTGCTGACAGCGTGGGCTAGAGCAGCTAGAGTGACAGGTGAGAGCAGTTGGAAGTAGTGTGTGAGGAAGGGCTATAGCTGGGGCCCCAACAGTGCCTGCTACATGACCTCAGCTCTAGTTGATTTTTTTTTTTAAGATTTATTTTTATTGTTTTTGACAGAGAGAGAGATACAGAGACAAAGAGAAGGGGGAGGGCCCAGAACAGTCTCCATAGTTGCACATCATTTGTTTTCCCACGTAGTTTCATTTCACAGGTGGGTGTGGGGTTGCACAGGGCAGGAACTGGGCCGGGGTCTTCACCCCGGTGAGAACCGAACTGGGGACACTCCCCAGTTCAGCATATGGGTCCACAGGGGCTGGGGCCAGGATTCGATCCTTGGTCCCTGGGGTTGCAAAGTGAGCGCTTAACCCACTGAGCCATCCCGGCCTCCCCTCTAGTTGATTTAGCTTCATCTTCTAAGTATGCTTTTTTGTGGCTCTGGGTAAATCTCCTCCCAGGCCCACCCAGTCTCTGAACTAGCTCTTTCTATAGGAGGCAGACCTCTTGGGTTTGCTGCATGAGACCTCGCATCAATTCCCAGGTGTGAACAAGATTGTCTTGCTTCTGTCTGATTTCTCATTTTGTTCCCTTTGCTTACGAGTGCCTGACTCCTGCTGAATACTTAGTCATAATTCAAGGCAAAGATTAAATGTTCTTATTTATACAAAGCCTTCATGGATCCAGCTAAGTTAGAGCAAAGTGCCCATTTCATTTGGTCTCTTAACATTTCATGTTTGCCTCCATGAAACTGGTGAAACATCATGGGTGGGTGTACTGTCTCCTGCCCTAGTATAGTCCTAAGGTAAGGGGTTGGTTTATTAATCTTTGAGTCTCAGAGATGAATCACATGCTTGGCACACAGTAAGGACTTGGAAAAAAAAAATGCTGAGATAAAGTTCACAGTATCCAAAAATGCAGTTCTTTTTTTAAAGATTTATTTTATTGTCTGAGGGAGAGAGAGACAGAGACATAGAGAAGGGGGAGGGCCCAGAGCAGTCTCCATAGTTGTATATCATTAATTTTAACATAATTTCATTCCACACAGGTGGATGTGGGGCAGCACAGGGTGGGGGCCTCCCACATGGGAGGTGAGAACCTTCACCGCCATCCCAGAAGTTACCATTTGTGCCACAGTTCAGCATATGGGTTTGCACGGGCCAGGGCCAGGATTTGATCCCCAGGCCTCATGGCTATAAGGCAAGAGCTCAACCTTTTAAGATATCCTGGCATCCCCAAAAATATCGTTCTTGATTAGATCATGCCATTGGATATGAACTGTGAACTTCTTTTAACTTCTTTTCGTTTTTTACCTCTGAAATCTGTCCCCTCCCTCACATGTGGTTAATTCAAGAGACAAAATTGATTTTATTTCACTGATCTATTTGATATCATTATCTTCAGTTTCCTCTCCAGAAATCAGTGTTTTAGGATTTGCCCTAAAATGATATTACAGAGAAAAATATTAATAAAAGCAACATATCTACATATATATTGATCACTAACTGTATTCCTAGTACAAGAAATACTCACTGGAATGTACTCTCAAAGAACACTCAGTCTAGCTTTACCACTTTCCAGTCATGTGGACTTGGACAAGAAAAGTTGTACTCTGCTGCCTCAGGTTTCTCTAAGAGGATTAGATTTATTAGCTTTTTAGGAGTCTGATTCTAACTCTGTGATGCTCAGAGACATTATTTTTTCAAAGATTTTATTATTTTTAAGAGAAGGTGAGAGAGAGAGTGAGAGAGAGAGAGAGAGAGAGAGAGAGAGAAAGCGAGTGAGCGGAGGGTAGTTCCCAGAGCAGTCTCCACAGTTGTACATTATTAGTTTTAACATGGATTCATTCCACACAGGTGGATGTGGAGCTGTGAGGAGTGGGAACAGAATTGGGGCCTCCCGCATGGGAGGCAAGAAACTTCGCTGCTATCCTGATGGTTACCCGTTGCACCATGTGTGGGTTTTGCATAGGCCAGGGCCGGGGCTGGGGCTGGGACTTGATCCTCAGCTATCACAGCTACAAGGCAAGTGCTCAACCTGTTTGGCTATCTTGGCATGCCCCTCAGAGACATTCTTGATAAAAATGATAAAGATAATTTTCTTTGACTTTTTTTGGCTCTTGCTTCGCCTCTCTTATCAACACTAAATGATAATTCATAAAGTTGGAACCACAATATCTAGCCTGTATTTATACTCTTGGAGAGGTGCCTATAACTGTTGTGTGTGTATGAATACGTAGAAGTCTTCTATGACCAGATTGTAAACTCATTACAGAAGTGTCCAAGTCTCTATGCCCCAAATGTGTGCACTGGATTTGATTATTATAAAGTAATGAGAAACTAATGAAAATATTTTGGGTAGTTTCAGGCACATCTCAATAATTTGTACTTGGTCTTCAAGGCTCTGTTCAGGTGTGTCTGTCAGGAAGCTCCTGAGCCTTCAGGTGAGGCTTAATGTTCATGCAGTGGTCCTCTAGCATCTGAATAATTTTATACTAAAATTATTATCTCTGTTTCTACCTTATCAACTGTCATCTCACTGAAGTCAGAGGCTGCACTTTGGCTGCTTCTCAAATGAAGTATCTGGTATAAAGAAGGCTCTCACTTACTGAATGGGATTGAACTCAGGTGTACATGTTTTCTTATTTTGGAAAGAAGAATCTGTGGTAATTCCAGAAGAAGATGATGTTCCCAACAGACCATCCTCCAACATCTTTCTTTTCTTCTCATCTATTCAGTCTTTCATTACCTTCCTTGATTGACTTATAGAACAGACTAGATACAACTCTAATAAAGCCAAAATAATTTATAAAACTTCTGGATATTGCTGTACTTATTTTGTTTCTAGAGATAATTGTTCTCTTAGGCTATCACTTTACTTTTTATTCAGAGGAAATGCTTTATGCCTTTTGGAGGGCAAGAGAGAGGCTCCAAGTTATTCAAGTTGGTCAACATAAATATTTGGTGGATATAGTAGACATGAATATGTCATGTCTATTTTATGGGAGGTATTGGGTTTTTAACTCTTGATGTGTCTTAATTATTTTTATGACCTTTTTAAGATATATTTTTTTATTTTAATTTTTTATGTTTTATAATTGCCTTTTTAAATTTAGCCATGTAATTTAATTTCCTACACATATAAATGAACATACTTTCAGAATGTTATTCTTTTTTTGGTTAAATTTATTGGGGTGACATGAATTGACTTTTCATGAATTTTTCCTGCCCTCAATCATTTTGGTGCTATACTGTATTATCAGAATGCAGCCTCAAGAGTTCAAGGATGTGTCCATGTATTTCCTGTACAAAGGATGAGATTGATAGAGGTCTTTTCCACAGGGTGGTAAAAAGATCCAGGGCTGGAGAGTGGGAATCTCTTACCCAGGGCAGCCAGCAGTAAGGTAGCCAGTGGGGAGAAGCTGGCTAATCCATGATTAGAGAGTAGCCTGGGTGCTAGACTGTGAAAACTGGGAGAGGAGACAAGATGCAAGCATAAAAAGTTAAGCCATTGACTAGAATACTCTAGAACAGTGTGAGATATGAACTACAGAAAATAGAAAGTGGTTATGGAATAAAGGAACTTGAGAGTGGAAGAAGCCACCAACATCATCCATTTAACTGGTGCTCATATATAATGTAGAAACAGCATAGCAAATCACCTTAAAGAGATCTCATTAGTCTGCATGAAATGTGTAGACAAAGCTCCCTATTAACAAGGTTTGCCTTTATACCATAATACCTCCCACCCCTGAAAACTTTTCTGGAGTGCAATTGCACTATCCGTAAAGAGAATAAAAATATTAGGCAGTCATGCCTTTATGATTTTCCTCCATCATCTATTCCTCTTTCATTGGATTTTGCTTAAAAAATGAGAAGTCAACCTACAGACCTACCATGCCTGTACTTTTCCTGTGTGGTGTGTGAGCCTGTGGACAGCTATGAAAAGTCAAATATAAAACAGGTGCTCCTGGCCTGGAAAGAAGAGAGCAAGACCAAATTGATTCCAGTACCATGATAGGGACAACCTCTAGGCCAATTTAACCTGAAACACTGCCTCTGCAGTCACAAAAACTACTGTGGCTTTGACCTCAACTCCCGTGTGACACTTATTATAGAATTGCAGCACCAACAGGAAATTAATAGTTTCCATGCAGCTTAGTTCACACCTCCTCTTTCTCCTCTCTGACTAATGCTGGGACGTCTATCCTAAGAATGAGAATAAGTGCACTCTCAAAACGCGGATGGAATGCAGTGCCATATTACTTTTTAAGACTGAAATTCCTCACTCACAAAATAGTTGCCAAAAAGCAAACCCGCCCTATACTCATTCACTGCAACTTGGGTGAACTATCCACCAAAACCAACTCCAATTAGTTACTTAATAAAAGGTACAAATTGAAATCTAATTACTGAAAACCATGCACCGAAACTCAAGACCTTATATTCAATAAGTACATCTTGATTTAATGACGGAAGGGAAAGACAATGAAAATTCATGGCTGTCTGCAGGAAGCTCACTGTCTAAAGTGATTCAATGCACATAGTCTGAGTGCTGAGAGTGTTAAGATCCATGAGGACAACAGACACAGTTTTGACATTGCTCCTGGCCTCAAGGAGCGCACAGTCTAGTGAAAGAATTATTCAAGGGCACTACCTACTGATACAACATGATTAGTTCCACTCCTTTTGGAGGTACGGATGACATGTTTCTGATTCCCAATTCCAATCGTAATGAGGCCTTGCTTCTCAACTGAGCATTATTACTGTGACTGAGTCAAGAATTCCAAGGGACTATAAATAAGTTCAGAAGTTTAGTGCTGATGACTATCACCCTGCAGAGAAAAAGTAAGAAATTCTGAGCTGTGGCCTGTGTGGTCCTGTTCTCTGCCACAGTTGTTCTCGTAGGATGTTGCCACTCAAAACCAGGCTTACCACAGTGTCTTAGACCAAGTCACAGAGACCAGGTGTCCCTGTCTGCTGGGAGGGTAGGCAGTCAAGTGCATGTAACACTAAAAATACAGACTTGTCCCCACCCTTCTGCTATTGGTGGCTAAAAGGCATAAAGTTGTTTTCGGTTTGGAGTTCACAGAGGTATGAAGGTGAAATCCTCAATTTGATGGGAATGTTGGAATGGAGTCTTTGGAACTTTTTACAAGTAAAGAGTACTAGCCAAGGTGCAGAAATAAGTTCAGTTTTGGTTATGTTGATTCTTGGACCCCTGTGAAACACCTGAGAGCAAATTTTGAGTAAGCTGGGCTAGAGATATAAATTTGTGCATTATCATCTCTTTATTATTAATATTACATTGTAGATGAGGTTACATAACTTGATGGAATCTTTCCTGTATTTTATATGATCTCTCTCACTCTGTCTCTGTCTCTCTCCTGTATGCCTGTGTGCCTAGAGTAGAGACTTGTTCATAGGAAATGCTCAATAAATATTTTCATATTTTCAAAGGCTCCCTAGATAGACATCTCAGACCCACATACAATCTGCTGGTGACTCTGGTCATTTGGAAGAGTGTGTTTTGAAAATGTGAGCTTTCTGATGGCTGTTCTCTGGGAGACAACAGATGAGGAAACATGCGGTGAGACTGCTAATTGCATTTACTGGACCACACGCTTTCCCTAGCTCTCAGAGGAATACACGTTTCCAAGAAATAATGAGGTTTGTCTGAGGTCCAAGGGCATTTAGACAATGGAGCAAACAAGCCCCTCAGGTTGTGGTTAATGTTTCTGCCTATCTCAAGGCCTAACCTGTTACTGCCTTATTGATGTCCGAACAACTAGCACTTCAAGACACTTGTGTTTAGAGGTTAGATATATAAATTTAAGTTTTTTTTTTTCTTAGGTTGCGTGAATAACTTTCTGTCCAGGCATTTCAATGCTCTTAATGTGAATTGAATATAGGGATCTGGATTTGGAAACTGAAGACCAGTCTGTATGTTACTTCTGACTCATAGTAGCATATGACCTTGGTTGGGCAAGTAACTCTTTTTTTTTTAAGATTTATTTTTGGGGAGATGCTGGGATAACTCAATTGGCTGAGTGCTCATTTGCCTTGCAACTGTGAGGTCTGGGGACTGAATCCTGGCCCTGGCCAGTGCAAACATGTGGTGCAGCTGGTAACCACTGGTACAGTGGTGAAGGTTCTCGCCTCCCATGCAGGAGGACCCCAGTTTGGTTCCAGTTCTGTGTGGCCTCACATTCACCTGTGTGGAATGAAACCTTGTCACAACTAATGATGTACAACTGTGGAGACTGCTCTGGGCCCTCCCTTTACCTCATCTCTCCCTTTCTCACCTCTCAAAATAAAATAAATTTTAAAAAAGGATTTATTTTTTAGTGTTTGAGAGAAGGTATGACATGGTTTTATTCCACACAAGTGGATGTGGGGCTGCACGGGGGAGAGAGAGGCTGCACTGGGGGCATCCCACATGGATGGCAACAATCTTTACTTCTGTGTCATCCTGGTGATTACCAGTTGTCCACAAATCAGCATATGGGTTGTCATGGGCCAGGCCAGGAATTGAACCCTGGGTCTCACAATTGTGAGGCGACTACTCAACCGCTGTGCTATCCCCAGCATCCCCTGGGGAAGTAACTCTTAATTGCTGAATTCTGCTTTCTGTATTCATAATAAGGGATTAATATTACCTGTTTCTTCAGGTACCTGTGAGGGTTCAATGGCCAGTGTGAAAGCATGTACTACATGTTTATTTAAAAATATATGACAGGTGTTAGCATACTCTTCTGAGTCTTTTGAGGGCTTAGCTTTTTTACCCATCTTTAGTTAGACAGGTCCTCTCATCCTATACTTCACCTTATTTGTGTGTAAATTGAGCTACTCTGCTTTAGTAGTACCCCTGAAATAATATTTTAAGTCACCATAGTTGATACAAATTGCTTTGTCTCTCCAGAATAGCCACTTCTTTTGGGGTAAAATTCTTTTGCTCTAATAATGTGTTTTGGTGGAGGCTGCTTATCATAGAGACTACCCTTGGCCAGAGGAATTGGCCCCTGGCTTGGGCCATTTATAGCTCCCCAGTCTTTTAACCATAGTTATTAATCCAGGAATTTGCATGGTATCCCCTGGGCCAATATCTTTTACTGGAAGTTTACAAGAATACTGACTCTGGGAAGGACAAGTTTTCTTTCCTGCTAATATAGGGAGAGAAAAAGAAGTAACACGTGGATAGACAGCTCTGATAACAACATTAGTTCCTGAGCTATATTGTTCTTGATCTTAAATTAGGTCCTGTTCTTTCTAAAGTAATGAGTAAGAAGAGTCTCCTTTTTGTTTATATTAATTTGACTGGTGTTTTGCACTTGTAGTCATCATAATTGTTCCAGTTACCTATTATTGCATGCAAACTTCCTCCAAATTTGGTGATATAAAATAACCACTAAGAATTGTCATGGGTTCTGTGGGTCAGGAATTTAGACAAAATACCATGGGAATGGTATCTCTCTGCTTCACAATGGTTGAAATCTGAGCTAACAAGCCATAATAGCTGGGTTGACTTAAATAACTCAAAAGGTGGGAATAATAATGGGGCTGATGGTCCTATTACTAAGATGGCTCCTTCACACACATCCCTGGCACCTGGGCTGGTATGATTCCAAGGCTGAGCTCACCTGAGTCTATTTGGTAGAGCAGAGTTTCCCAACCTCTTTATACCCTAGGGCGCATTCTAAAATATCGGTAGGGTGGCGGGCACCAGCTATTTCTAAGGATATTTATTATTGAACAAGAATAAAACATAATAAACAAAAATAATTTTAAAATAATAAATTTATTGTACAAATTATATACACACAAAGAAACATATATACAAAACGTAATACAAAGTAAATAAAAAACACGTATAATAAAATCATTTAAAAAAACATAAAAGAAAACATAAAAAAAACCAATCTGTCAGTGTGATCTTTGGCATTGCATTTCATTGGCCAGTGCCTGGTAATTAGAAGAGTATGACGACAACCCTGTTAGCAAACAATTATTAAGATGCTCATCGGTAAGTCGAGATCTATATCGTGATTTTATTAAATTCATGTTTGAAAACAAAGATTCGCATAAATACATTGACCCAAAAAACGATTTGATTTTATATGCCGCTTTTTAAAAAAATGGGAACCTTTCTCTGTCGACTATGTTCCATAAGTCCTCTGATATTAAGGGTTTTAGCAAAATATCGTTCTTAAGGTTCAAAATTTCTAACTCTAGTTCTTCTGCTTTCCCCTGAACAAGGTCTGCAATACATGCAGCTAGTTCTATTCCATTTATTTGGCAAGTAAAAGGATTGATACAGAAAGAGACAATTGGCTCGATATTTGTAAACTGCAGAAATCTCTCTTCAAACTGTTTTTGAAGCACTTGCAGGGTCTCAATAAATAATGACACGTTTAATTCATTGTAACCTAGCATTTTCCTCATATATGGGAAGTGCACGAGAGACTTGATATGCAGATGTGATATCAACAAAGTCAATTTTGCTTTCAATGCGTTTACAGAGCTTATCATTTCAGCTCTATTTTTGTCTTTTCCCTGCAACTCCAAATTGAAAGAATCTAATTTTTCCATGGTGTCAGCAAGAAAACTCAAATCCACCAGCCAGCAAGAGTCTGTTAGTTCATCCTAATTTTCATTTTTATCATGTATAAATGTTTTTATGTCTTCAATTAAGTTCACAGATCTTGTAAGAACTTTACCTTTACTGAGCCAA
>PVKE010002991.1:30734-76473 GCA_004027555.1 Craseonycteris thonglongyai
ATGCAGGATGAGATCGTGTTCTTTATCTTCAGTATCTTCTAACAGGGCCTTGAAAAGTCGGTGTTGCAATGGAGCTGCTGGAATAGAGTTGATTATCTTTGTGACTATTTTCATAACATGTTCAAAGGGCAGTATTTTACAACACAAAGCTTCCTGATGGATAATACAGTGGTAGGACATAAAGTTTGAAAATGATTCACCTTTCCTGCAAAGGGCAATAAATCCTTTGTTTTGACCAACCATTGCTGGTGCTCCATTGGTAGTTATCGCGGACAACTTATGCAAAGGCATGTTGATCGACCTGGCGTATGTTCTGAAAGTTTTATAAATATCCTCACCTCTCGTCTGTCCTTTCATTGGTAATATTTGCAACAGCTCCTCTTTGACTGTGAAGTTACTAAATACCATTCTCACCATAACTGCCAACTGTGCGATGTCTGATATATCTGTTGACTCGTCAAATTGCAGAGAGAAGGAGTCACATATTTCCAAGTCAGTTTTTAACTGAGTTTGCAAGTCTTTTGAAATTGCATGTATTCTTCTTGTGACTGTGTTATTTGACAACTGTAGGTCTTGTATCACTGACATAATCTCATGCTTGTTAGAATATTCCTCAAACAAACAATCGGCAGCAGTCAGAAATGTTTCTTTTAACTATTCACCATCCTGGAAAGGTTTTTTCTTCTTTGCGAGCATGTGAGAAATTTTGAAAGAAGCAATGGTTGCCTTTTTAGATTTTCCACATGTCTAGTGAAACACAAGTCTGTTGAGTAGTTCAACTTCATTTTAGTTGATTTATTTTTTTCTTTCTTACTTCAGATTTAAGTGGATAATTCGTATCAAAAGTGGTATGACTTGTCTGAAAGTGACATTCAACATTATGTTTTTTCGGCACTGCAATACTACTGCCACACAACAGACAAACGCATTTACCTTTTAAATTAATGAAACAATATGATTCCTCCCAGTCTGTGCTAAAATTATAGGTTCGTTTTCTCTTATTTGGTCCACTCATTTTAGGACTAAAAAAATAAAAACAAAAATAGTTATAGAACTACAGTATCATATCAAATTGCCACCATAATAATAGATTACCTACCTCGCTTTTAGTTCATTTAAAATCAAATATATCAAAACACTGTGATCCTAGCTAACCGTCATGACCCGATCAGTCCAGCAACTGCAATGAAAATGGCAACTTGGCGTCTCCCGGTTGGGTGGAGGAGAGTTTAAAGAGTGCAGCGGCTACACAAGACGCAACATGGACAAAGGCGAAAGCTAGGGAAAAACTTATACATATGATATCGCAAACATACCAACGAATATAGTAAACCTGTGTAGATACTCAAACAATATTTTAAAATTCTAACAAATGTTTAAAAATAAATGATAGTTTTACTTAGTGTTTATGAAAAACTTCTGATGCAGTCAAATAATGGCGGGCGCACACAAATCGGGCCGTGGGCGCCATGGCGCCCGCGGGCACACGGTTGGGAATCCCTGGTAGTGCATCAACATATGGCTTCTCAATGTCGCTGAGGTTTCTTAGAGCCTGGTGGCTGGATTTTAAGAGAGACTGTCCCTATGAGAAGCACTGGGAGAGCAAGTGTTCAGCCATGTGAAACTACATGACCATTTATATACTAGACCAGTGGTACCCAACATTTTGGCTGCCCTGGGCCAGATTGGGAGAATTATTTTGGGCCACACATACAATACACTAACATTAACAATATCTAATGAGCTAAAAAAACCTTTGTTGGGCCTCATTCAAAGCCATCCTGGGATGGAGATTGAACATGTTTGACCTAGATTCTGAGGTCACATAGTCTCACTTCTGACATACTCTATTGGTAGAATCAATTGAGGAGAAGGGACACAAACCCCACCATTTGACAGGGAGAATGTCAAAGAATTTAAAACTATTAAAAAATACACAACAATCTGAACTATTACATGTCTTAATTTTTTTATTTTTATTTTTTGTATCCAGGCTCATCATTCTAGCCCTTCCTCTCTGTCAACACTTACCCTGTCTTCAGAGCTAACCTCCTCCAGAAAGCTCACCTTGACCTTCTGTATTTTACTCAGAACTCCCTTTTAATTTTTTGGTAAAGGCAAAAAGTTCATTTGAACTAAAGAGAAGCTGAAGTGTTCTTATTAATCATTGTCTCCTTGATGCTGGTTATGGTTGTTTTTAGTATAATCTCAGGCACATGTATGCATCACAGAACCATAGATGTTGAAAGTATAAAGGAGCATGAGAAATAATCTAATTTACATTCTTAATTTTGCAGATTCAGTTCAAGACACTTTATTAAATTTAACTCTATGGCATTCATTGTGCTAAGTACAGAGGATACATAGTTGAGCTAAGTACATAGAATATTCCTATAAAAATTATAAGCCAGGGAAGCATTTCCTAAAGATCTTCTGAAAAGTTGTGTTCTACAGAAATAAGCATTTTATGAAGAAAAAAAGTTATGTTACTCAATATTTGAGAGATGTAGGGTTCAATGAAATTAAACATGCTCTCTGTTGTAAGAATTTTTAACATGCATCTTTTAGCCCAGGAAAAGTGTTTGTCAGTTGAAGATTGCTAGATGAGAGTAGCATTATATATCTTCAAGGAAGGGGTGAGATTATCTGACCTCACAATGCCTTTCCTTGAAACTTACACCTGAAGTCTATTATTGTGGGAAATATTTTAGGATTGCAAACAGAAGGAGAAATCAAAGCATTCTTTTTCCATTTCTCCCTTTCCTTTTCAAGTTGGCCTTGTCTAAGGCCTGGACTTCTGTCTCAGTGTCCCTGTGTGTATTCCCATTTCCTTAAGAAAAAATGCAGTCATATCCCTGAACCCCAGCCTATTGGTTGGGACACTCCAACAATCTAGCTTTGCTCTTGCTAGGACCCCTCTCCGGGAGCTGTGTCCTATGTCAGATACTTCATGGATGGACATTCTTCAAATGGATGTATGTTCCAAACCATGGTGCTATTGTAGTATTCACCAGAACCTGAGAAGTGCCCCCTCCCGACCTCCCCACCCATTAGATTGGACTCAAAATGCTTCCTGCCTGAATTAGCCAACCTCTTCTTGGCAATTGATGATAGGACTAGATACCATTTACCAAGGAATTATTTTTGGTCCGGTCTTAGGTTAAAGTGTTCTCAGTACTTTATATTATGTTAAACTATACCAAATTACCATTTTTGTAGGTCAAAATAGGTCAATATTGGCAATTGACTGGTTCCACTTAATGTCACTTAAGCCTTCACTGATTCAGAACAAAGCACATGGGCATCATGGCAGCTGAATTTGTGCCCTTTCAAATCAATCAGCTTTAAATTTCTCACTTATGGAGAAGCTCAGGGTAGCATGTGAAAAGTGGATAAAGGGGATTCCTGTTGGCCATGCCAGCCATTCTTCTGTATTACAGAACAATTAAGCTCTGGCCCATAATTTCATAAAGTGTTCTGCCAAATAAAAGTCCTACTGTTGACCAGACACACTTGTCCTTAGAAGGTGGTTTCGCAAATATTCATTGTTACTTAATATTCACCCTCACACCCTAAAGCAATTGATTACAATAATTTTTCTAGCCATATACTCTATTCATATATTCTACTTTTTGTGAAACAAATTCTCAAAAATACTTTTTTCTCTTACTTTCTTTCATTTTGAATGATGTTTTGATACATCAGATATTGCTGCTTGAAAGGCTGGATCAATATCATCTGGCTCTGAGTATATGCTCCCCGTTTTTTAAGATGAGGAACTCAGAGCTTAGGTGGGTTAATGAACTGGTTAAAGGTCATACTGCCAGTGTGTGTTTGAGCTGGGATTTGAACTCAATCTGGACAACTCCATATCCAGTTGCTTTAACCACTACAGGATCCAGTGCTGGCTGTCCTCAGGCACAGTTTTTCCTACCTAAGTCAGCTAAAAACATGGTGCTCAGAGCATGGCCAGCCAGCCTGTTTCACTTTTCTCATCTGTAAAACAGAATTAAAGCTGCATCTTTTAAGAAGTTGTGAAGATTCAATGACTTAGAAATGCTAACTATTGCTGTCATTTATTATTCCCTATCCCCACAGAGCTAATTTCTGCTTTCCTTGCTTTTCTACTGGCCTGTGTTGCTAAAGACCCAGTATGTCTTAGGCTAGAGTCAGTTTAATATGGAGCCAGACTATTTAAGAGCTCTCAGAATCTGCATTCTTGTCCTCCTGTCCTGTTGAAACTAATGCCAGAAATTCTAAATGACCAACACTAGGAGATTAGATAGTATAACTTAAAATGCCACCAATACTTCCCTAGTGTTAGATATTTAGATTATGCCCCAAATTTGCAACTATAAACACAAAGAGCAGAAACAATTAGAGAAAAATGAACTAGAATATTTAAAGGACTGAGTATATAAATAGACAATGGCCAGACCATTTATGACAATAAAACTCTGACCTACAACCTTTGCAGCAAGCAGCCTGGGAAGCCAAACTACACTTCTGCAACAGTCTGCCCAGGACTTGATCATGACTGCCAATGTCTCTGTTCTGTGCCCTCAATTCCTACTCAGGACCAACTAGAGAAAGCCAAATGTGCTCCCCAAACTGACCAAATTAGATATAAAATGACTTCCTTCTAGTTAGCCTGGTTCCAGCTTCCTCATTTCAACAACTTCCAATTAAAGCATATCTGAAGCCTTCTGTCTTTTCCCACCAAAAGACTTCCCACCATTCTGCCTGTGAGTCTCTACCAAATGTAAGTGACAGTGACTAACTCCTTGCTATAGCAAGCTCTGAATAAATAGCCTCTGCTGGTTCTAATCTGGGTGGTCTTGGTTGTTCCCACAGTTTTTCTGGAGGTCCCCCTGAGATATGGCTTGCACTGCTCATAACCGTGGCCCCAGGTATGGCACCTGTATAGATAGATGTCCCTTGTTCTTTGCTGCTCTCAGCTTATAGAGTCAACGCCTACAAGGTAGATGAGTACTGAGTGTGAACTACACACTCTGGTGTTGGCTTTCTTGGAGATCTATTCAATTTAGTAGCTGGGCTTTGTTATTATTAGTTCCCGTTTGTTCAGCATCCTTGGTGAAATTAGGTGTTTTTCCATGCCTTCTGCTTGTTTTCTTTTGTGTTTTTACATAAGCCGTCAAGGCATGTGATTTGAGCTGTACTCATAGGCGAGTGAATATGCTGTTCTCACCAGAACAACATCCATACAGACTTTACTGTGAGTCACTAATAAAATTGTGTGCAGTTCTTCCATCTAGATTTCTTGTCCTACGAGATGAGCTCTTCTCTGATTTTCTTTCCCTGGCCTTCTGGAAGGGTGCTTGTGGTGCCTCTGCCTGTGTTTGGAGGCAGCACACTGCCAGACAAGGGTTCTGCGACTCAAAGCACACAGCATTGCTTCTGACTGGCTATTGCCAGCTCTCATGTGTGAAGTGTTCATCTTCTTTGTGTCACAGAAAAAACTCCTGTCTTATATGTACTCTCATTACAGATTTACTTATTTTTATTACTTTTGACAGAGACAGAGAGAGACAGAGACAGAGAAAGACAGAGAGAAGGGGAAGGGTCCAAAGCAGTCTCCATAGTTGTACTTCATCAGTTTTTGACATGGCTTCATTCCACACAGGTGGGCGGGGGCTATTCAGGGCAGGAACTGGGCTGAGGGTCTCCCACATAAGGAGGCATGCCTCCTCGAGCCAGGGGCTGAACTGGGGTGGGGTGGGGTGGGGTGGGGGGCAAGAACCAAACTGGTAGCCTTCTGCGTGGGAAGCACACTCCAGTTCAGCATATGGGTTTGCATGGGCTGGGTCCGGGATTTGATCCTCGCAAAGCGAGTGCTTAACCTGCTGAGCCATCCTGACATCCCCTGTTATCTCATTATAATCCTAATTTTTTCACTTATCTTTCTAAATGGCATAACTTTACCAAGGATGAGTTGGATTTTCAGTGGCCACTGTGGGGGATGTTTGAAGTTGAACAAAATTTTTTACTTGAGAGATGCTTTGGAAGATAAAAGGAATTAGAAATTCTCAGGCCAAATTGATAGTGTTTCATCTGTTTGATTGGTATACAGAGGCCTTTAAACAAAATTCTGATTAAAAAAATTACTTTATTAAAAGATGTTTTGACCAAAGCTAAAGAGTAATCTTACAAACTTAGGTAACAGCATACTATACTCCTTTTCCCTAGTAAATAATTTCCTTCCTTGTCTTCCAATTAACCCTCCCTTTATATCCAAATTTTCTTCTTTCTGTTCTTTTTGCATCTCTGTTGAATCTTCTCAACTCTTCATCTTGACAAGATGTCCTATATTTTCCCAAAACTCTTTTGTAGACCTCAAAATGTCAGTTACCTCTAAACACCCATTTTGCCCATGAGCCAAATATAGGCTATAGTGGAATTGAAACCATGAACTTGACCTGAATTAAAACCTACAATTAAGAATTTTCCTAAACCGAGATATAACAGCAACTATTCACAGAAGAATTTAGAGTTGTTTGAGTGCATACAACCCAGGGGTACCTGTCTTATATCAACTTTTACACATGTTGGTTGAAACTTTAGATGCTAAATTATGGATGGAAAAAGGAATTGGAATGATTCAGAAAAGAATCTGTAGAATTTCTCTTTCCACTATAAACTTGATGGTCAAAGAAAGGCCTGGAGAGTCTCCCAAAATCTCTACCTTAAACATTTCCACTGAAATTAATTGAATCATAATTTAACCATACAAACAGAGAAGATAAAACTATAGGAGACTTGGGGATAGACCAGAAAATAACTTGTGACAACATTTGTGAGTTACAGAAAGTACAGACATAATAGCAGCCCTTTCACTGGAGACCTTAATAAGAAAACAGAAATTAAAATGGGAAATTCCACTTTTACCTGAGCTACAATTGGTAGAACATTTTGAGAGAGCTCTAGAACAAAACTGAGGACTCCAAATACACATATGGCCCAGACTAAACAGTTGGGTGGCTCACTTCCTAACAGATAACTTATTGGCAAGGGTTCCTAACAAATTTTTAAACAAAAAGAACAACGAAAAAAGAATTTCTTATCTTAGAAAAGAGAAACCATGACAAGAAAAAGATTCTCAGTTCAGATCAATAGAAGTACTTCAAGGAGTGAAAAAGAGCTCAATATTCAGCTTTAGTCTTGAACATGCAAGGTAAATTAACTATACATATAAATGGTCAACCTCATCAATTCCTGGTAGATATGCATGCTTTCTTTCTACATTATACCCTGCCACCTTTGATCAACCTATTTCTTGGGAATTATTTATGTGAACGATATGAGCCATGTTTCCAATAAAATAAAAAAGACTACAAGAAACATATCACTAATTTAATTTTATTTGTTTTACTGTTAAATTTATTGGGGTGACATTGATTGATAATAATTACATAGTTTCTAGGTATAGAATTCTACATTACATTGTCTATGCATTGCATTATGTACTCACCACCCAGAATCAGTTCTCTTTCCATCACCATATATTTGATGCCCCCTCCCTATCCTGCCCCTGCTCTCCCCCCCCACCTTCCCCTTTATCCTCAGGTAATCACTAAAACTATTAACTGTGTCCATGAGTTTTTGTTTCTTTGTTCCTTTCAGTTTTATTTCACCTATAAGTGAGGTCATATGTTTCTTGATTCTTTAGGTTTGACTTATTTTGCTTATAAGATGGTTTCAAGGTCCATCCACATTGTCACAAATGGCTGTATTTTATCTTATCATTGAGTAGTATTCCATTGACATATCACTAATTTTAGAACTTATTAATGATACCATTCTTGCCCTAGGTAAATACAGATCAATCTCAACCTGTTGGCATGAATAGTAATAGACAATTTAATTGCTCTAGATTTTTGGTTGGCAAGTCATGGTGGTATTTGTATCATTTTAAATAGTTCAAACTTATTTAGATCAATGAAACAGGCCAGATAGAGTAGTCTATACTTCACTTTAAAGAAAAAAAAGACTTGACCCTCTAAAACTGATCCTCATGGCCTGAGGGATTTGTTCTCTTTACCTGGAATGAGCAATTGGAATTCATAATTCCAACCAGTTTAAAGGGACTATGGATTGTTCTTGCTTTAGTCATAGGGGTTGTAATACCATTCCATTCCATTCGGTACAAAGTTATAAATGTGCTGTACAGTAGGTCTCTCACCAGATGGTCACCATTATGATATAACAATATAAAAGTCAAAACGATTGTTTGGTACAGTTGACTATGGAGGCAATTGGACAACCTTCCATCATGAAGATCTGTATCTTTGGTTTTCCTTGAATTGATTAAACTTTTGCAGATGCAAGAAGGATCAAAAGGAAAACCGAGGGACTGATTATGCAAATAGACAATGGCTAGATTATATGTGACAAAAGAACTCTGATCCAAAGCTATAAATATGGAGTGTGGACTTGGATAGCTTAAATCAGGGTCAGTAAACTTTTTCTGTGAAGGGCCAGATAGTAAATATTTTAAGTTTTGTGGGCCATATGATCTCTGTAGCAACTAAAAAAGTTATAGATAATAGTAAAAAAACAGGCATGGCTGTATTTCAATTAAACTTTATTTATAAAAACAAGTAGGCAGCTCATTTGGCCTTCTGGCTGTGTTTACTGACACTTGGTTTATTTCTCTGTAAGTGAAAAAGCTCCCCCCTTCTTTAATAAGGGGTAAAATGCAAGGAAAGTAACACTGAGTTGATTCTATGAACTAGGCAGTGTACTCAGGGCTTCTATATTTATATAATTTAGTCCATATAATTTTATCCTTATAATACAGATAAGAAAATGGAGTTTCAGAAAGCTGAAAAAGCTTGTCTGCAATCGCATGGCTGGTAGAAAGCAGAGCCCTCTGACTTCAAAGTTCTCTTTTTCCCCATTATTACAGCTTCTTTTATTTCCCATCTGCATGCCTTCTGTAGCTTCTCTGGCCACACTGGCTTCTGACTCTCTAACAGTAATAATAAAGAAATAGCAATAGAAGCTAATCTCCATTGACTGATATATTTATAACATATACCGTATTCTTATTTATATTAAATAATCATATATACTTACTCTCATTTAATCTTCACAAAAATCTTATGAAGTATATTTTCCCTGCTTAATAGATAGGGGACACCAAATTCATAAAACTGAAAATTGGCAAATTCAGCATAAGTATTCTTGTTTCTTAACTCCTAAGTCCCTGACTAGAACTTTATTTCCTGGTCACCGTTTGTTTAATTAACATAGGAGAATATTCTTTTTCTCTCTGGACCTCTCTAAGTACAGCTGCCAAGTCAATTCTGACCAACAGAAGTAGCTGAGACTGGATTAATGGTTTTGGAGGGAATATCAAGTTCAATGCAATGAAATCCTGTTAACACAATATGCATTGGTATCCAGGAAATATCAGATACTCGGGTGCTTTGTCAACAACTTGGCTATCAGGCTGAAGGCCACCTGGATTACTCTTTAAGGAGTTCCCTAAATGAAAAATGGCTTCTCAAAACATCTGACTCTTAGATCACCCAAAGTTCTAAGCAGGAAGAAACCACCGTCTTTGGCTGACATTTACTAAAATATAAATACATAGGCTCAAGGGTAGGAAGTCTTTTTAATTTTTTAAGCAGTGTATTTAAAGAAAAAAATTAAAGCTATTCGCAAATGATATGGCTCAGACTTCTTCTTTTTGCAGTCCTAACTTAGGCAATTTTCTGTCTGCTATGTTTCTAAAGGAGAAGAAGTGTACCTGTTTCCCAATCTGCCGCTTGGCCCCTCTCCCACTTGGTAGCCTATTGCAACCAAAGTATTAGAGGCTGCAGAATGGGCTTGAGGGAAAACTTTCAGTGAAACTAGTCTGATAAGTGCTATGTGAGCCCCAATACTGTTTAATTGTGTCAAAATTTGGCCTTGTAACCTCAGATACTGAAATGCCACCAAGGAGAGACAAGAAAAGAAAGAAGAGGAAACAAGGAAAGGAAATAGAATGGGAAGGGAGGCAAGAGAGGAGAGGAGAGGAGAGGAGAGGAGAGGAGAGGAGAGGAGAGGAGAGGAGAGGAGAGGAGAGGGTAGGAGAGGGAGAGGAGAGGAGAGGAGAGACATCTATTTCCCTAGATACTGGTTCATAACTGTGCCTTAGAGGAAAATGAGCCTGGGAAGAGAAACATGCAGCATTTCTGCCTTTATAAGAAGCAGTTTTATCCTCCAACAAGATCCATGTTGAATAGCCAACATAAATGACTCATGTCTGTGATAGTCTTCTGCCCCAAAGCCTGGATTTGGTCTTCACAAACTCCTGGTTGCCAAGGAACTCCATCACAACATCCTCTGTGGAAGACACTCCGAGTTTCAAATCTTTCCCTCTTTGTCTTTGACCTCTTACAGCGCTTCTCTCTTATAGTGGGCTCGACACGTGACCCACAGCATACTAGTATCTCTGCCATAGAGGCTCCTGAATGGTGATCCAGGCCAGTGTTTTTAAGCACGCTCTGGGGAGTGGGAGAGCTTCCTCAGAAACCCTGAAGGCACAAAGGGCCCCCTTTGCACCCCCGCCCCTCTTTCCTTTCTCCTCCACACAAAACCCCTTTTCAATTTGGAGCAGCGCACCTTTGAATTATTTTTCATATTGGTCTTTTGCTCTTTGAAGGAAGATTCCAAGTCTAAAAATTTTTTATAGTGCATAGCCCAAGCCATCTACGTGTTTCATTCAGCTTTGCACCTCTAGTGCCTACCACAGGACCTGGCACAAGGGAGATGCTTAATAAATATTTATGAATGAAAACAAATAAATATTTCATTCAGTCATCCATTTGTCCATTCACTGGAGAAACACTTGTTCAACTCTTGCTGGGTTGTGAGGACAATTTGCTCATAACTTCTGCGACCTCATTGATAGCCAATCTTCAGCTAGCCAGTGTATGTGGCTGGAAAGTGTCTCCTGCTTCCCACATTGTGCCATCTCTGTGAGATGTGGGCTATATCCCAGATCATTTCACTTTGAGGGTTAAAAGTGAGGTCATATTAACAGCAACAGACATAGTTTTTGGCTTTATTCCTAACCCACTCTTGCACATTTTCTCTCATTTACTGGCTTCATTTCTCTTTGAGACATTTCTCTCTGCTTAAGCTTTGTCTCCTCACTGACGCACAAGATAGAAGTGGTGAGAAGAACCTTTTTGCTGAAACGATATGGAGATTTAATAAAATGTGTATATGAAAGTGTTTTGAGCAAAGGAATCCCTTCCAGGGTCAGGGGTTGCTACTAAGTAGGGCTCCTACCAGCCAGCTGGGTACTTGTGAGAAATTAGGATCCCAGGGGAAAGATCCTCATCCAGTTAAAAAAAGCACTTTGGGAAGCCAGGATGGCTCAGTGGGTTAAGCGCTCGCTTTGCAGCCCCGGGGACCAAAAAATCAAATCCTAGCCTTAGCCCGTGTGGACCCATATTCTAAACTGGGGTGTACCTTCCATGCAGGAGGCCCCTGCCCCTGTTCCTGTCCTGCATGGCCCCTCCCAACTATGTGGAACAAAACCGTGTAGAAAACTGATGATGTACAACTATGGAGACTGCTCTGGGACCTCCCCCTTCTCTCTGTTTCCGTCTCTCTCTGTCTCTGTCAAAAACAATAAAAAAAAAATCTTAAAAAAAAAAGCACTTTTTGGTCAACTCAGCCAAATCTTCGTCTTCTGCACAGGAAGAAGTCACAGCTTGTTGGTTTTGTCTCTCTTTGGTACTGGTATTATTCCACCAGCTATTTGACTTAGACTGTGGCCCTTTGCTTTATTGAGCAAACATTTAGTGAGTACCTTTTAATGTTTCATTCATTCATTCATTCATTCATTCAATGATTCATTCGACAAATAATTTTTGAGTTCTCACAAAGTGTGAAGGATATGACATTAAATAAGATAGTCAAGAATCCTTGTCTTTTTGGAGTTTATATTGTAGTAGTAGCAACATAAATGAAAAGAGAGAGCAAGACGTAGTAGATCTATATGGAGTTTCAGATAGTGTTAAGTGTTGAGGAGAAAAAGCAGGGAAGAAAGATAGGGAGTGTTAGGGGAATGAGATTACCATTTTAAATGTTTATTTATTTATTTTTGACAGAGAGAGAGAGAGAGAGAGAGAGAGAGAGAGAGAGAGAGAGAGATACAGAGACAGAGAGAGAACTGAACTGGGGGAGTTCCCCAGTTCAGCATATGGGTCCGCGGCCAGGATTCAATCCTCGGTCCCTGGGGCTGCAAAGCGAGCGCTTAACCTACCGAGCCATCCCGGCTTCCCCAAGATTACCATTTTAGAAACATGGTCTAGATAGGAAAGAGCTCATCACAAAGATAATGGCAACTCTACAAGTGAGGTATTGGTTCTGTTTTATAGATGAAGCACCTCGTCATAGAGAGGTGAAGTGACTTGGTCAAGGTCACATGGGGAATTAGTTGCTGAGTAGGTTTTGAATCCAGATCTCTGTAACCTTAAATCTAGACTTTTTCTACCCTACCACATAGCCAGTTTTTCATCTGTTAAACATAGGGTTAAGCCAAGACTTACAGAATACTTACTTTCTGACATTAACAAGCCTATGACTTTTCTGAGGGCTACAGAGCATTTTAATTGCTATCAGCAATATCAGAAAGAACTGTCATTATATTACCCATTCCCCTACTCACTTCCGAGTAATTATTTCTGGTTAGAGATTGGCCTAAAAATTAGATCCTTAATACACAGACACAACACTGAAAACCTAAAATGGAAGAGACTTCGTTCTGCTGCTAGATGCTGTTAAAATTTCCTGGTGTGGGAAGCATCAGTATTATTTATGGTAATAAGCTATTTTGATTTTTAAAATAATATTCATGAAAGTCCTGGAAAAACAACGAGAAAGTGCTCTGAATGCACAGGATACCAGATAATTCTGGGAGGGGGACCACATAATCAGGTTGTGGATGCCGTGTGAGGGTTCTGGGGCCCTTGAATTCTGTGGGGTCTGGTGTGAGAGGCATGCTGGGACCTTGACGTGCCTTGAGGGCTGAGCTCAGAATCATAAGCTAGATCTTGTAGCTAAGTTTCAACCATGAGAACAGGGGTGACTTTTTATTCTGCTGTATCCATAAGGACAGGCACAGTGCCTGCTACTTAATTGATATTTCAACAAATGTTTATTGAATGAATAAATATATAATGACAAGGAGAGGTGAAACCAGGTAATACAAGGAATGGATACTGGAATGGGGAACATACACCGCCTTTCCCACATTTCTTCACATACTCCTGAACCTCACTTTTGCTCGCTAGGATTACCTCTGTATTCATTTTGAGGACCGCCATTAAAAAACATCATAAACTGGGTGGTTAAAACCAGTGGACTCCAGTCTTTTTGGCACCAGGAAGTGGTTTCATGGAAGACATTTTTTTCATGGATCAGGAGTGGGGTGGGGGGATGGTTTGGGGATGAAACAAATGCATCATGTTTGTTGGGCACTTTATTTCTATTAGTATTACATTGTAATATATAATGAAATAATTGTACAACTCATCTAATGCTACAACCAATCTGCAGGAGGTAGAGCTCAGGCAGTAATGTGAGTGATGGGGAGCAACTATAAATACAGGTGAATCTTCGCTCACTTGCTTGCTCACTGCTCACTACCTGTTGTGTGGCCTGGTTCCTAATAGGCCATAGACCACTACCAGTCTGTGGCCTGGAGGTTGGGGACCCCTTCTTTAAGCAACTTTTTATTTTCTCACAGTTCTGGAGACTAGACGTCCATGATCAAGGTGTTGTTAGGGTTGATATCTTCTGATGTATCTCTCTTTAGTTTGTAGATAGCTGTCTCCTCCCTTTGTCTTCACATGGTCTTTTCTTTGTACATGTCTGTGTCCTAATCTTTTCTTATTAGAAGAGCAGCTATATTGAATTAGGGCCCACACTAATGACCTCATATAACTTTAATCATCTTTTTTAAAGGTGCTACCTCCAAATACAGTCACATTCTGAGATGCCAGTGGTTAGGATTTCAACATGTGGATTTGGGGGGAATATCGTTCAGTCCATAACAAGCTCTTAAGCAAAGTAGGGCACTATTTAATCTCATTTTATCTTCCCCCTCTTATCTTGATCTATGCCTATATATATATTATCTACTATCTCTATATAATATCTGTTATCTATCTATCTATTCTGTTATTATTATTATTTTTTATTTTGTTGTTTTTGAAGTTGCTGTTGTTGTTATGTGCATGTGTGTATGTGTATGTATGTGAAATTGAATTCAAATAGCAGATCTGGTCAGTTCTTCAAGAAATTCTGTAAGGAAAACTGTAATAGTATCTGAGAAGGAATAGACATTTCATGCCTGATGGTTAAGCAGCCTTAATTGTTTGGTGGTTTTGACAATGCTCTGCTGATTCCTGAATTGTCAGATGCTATGTAAGCACCATTAAAGTCTGTATAAAACCTTTTTGAGCCTTATCACAGCTACATAATTATGCCTTGATTGATGGAAAAGTAAGCATACCTTGATTGCTTATATAATTTTGAATTAATTACATTACTTCCAGATGTATGTTTTTGAGGAAGGTAGTTATCAACTGATTCTAATTAATGTATAACAACTTTATAATATACGTAGAAACTTTAAACATTTAAGATGTGATAGCTTTAAAGGTTCAACTCATTCATTCATTCATTCATCCATTCAACAAATATTTATGCAAGTTTTAATATGCAGAAGGTGCTTTGGAAGTTGGTGTGGTAATGCAGAGAATGCATAATACTTCATGCCTGCATTCTCAGAGTGTAATGAAAGGCACCCAAATAAACACAAAGTGAATGGCCAATATAGAAAATAGTTGCTCTAGTTTTCTGTGGTCATCTTCACTTGTATCAGCCAAACTGGGGAAATAAAGACCACTTTGAGGGAATTTAAGGTCAGGAATTGTTTACACAGGTAATGAAATTGATGAGAAGCCAGCAGGGGATAATAAGACACCACAAAAGTCTGCAGTGGCAGGAAGCCCCTACCCATTCTTGTTTAGAGGGACCAAGGGAGGCTATTGTGTCTGGAGCCCAGGGGCAGAGGTCTCTAGGGAAAGCTTGACCATGGCAAGTCTGTCACATGGGGTCAGTCTGTAGCTATGGAAATAATGCAGCTCTTCAGCCTATAGAAGGAGTGTGGGGGTGGGGGGGGTGGGGAACTCTGGCCTCCTTCCTCTTACTCTTTAGCCTTATCATTACCTTTTCCCGGAATTGAGCCTCCTCTGTGACACAGGGCAAGGGAATAGGGAGAAATGGGTCTGAAGGCCATTGGTCCAAGGCAATAGATATGAAGTCCTAAGCATTGCACAGAACTCTAGGATTTATCATTGTTTAATACACTTTAAACTTAAATGTAGAAAAGTGTTCACATCATACAGAAGCCACATATAAAGTCTGCTGCTTGCAGAGTGAACTCTCAGTATATGTGCATCTTTGTGAGTGTCCGGTGTCATGTCTAGGTGACGTGAGAGTGGGACTGGGTAGATTGCTTTACTGGGAGAAAAGGGAAAGACAGATTTCTTCCTAGGAGTGGATTAGATGAGAGATGCTTAGTGGTAAACTGTCTACCATCAAGGTAAGATATTTGGAAAGGGAGAAAAGAGATCGAAACTCACTTAGTGATTGAGCTGAATTGAAGATCCAATGATATAGAGAGTGTGGAAATATAGCCTTACTAAAGAACACTCAGCAGTTGTTTAATCCATTAATTAATTATTTCAACAAACATTTATTAAAAACCATCTGTGGACCAGGTGCAGGGTCAGGTGCCAGTGATAATATAATGTAAAACAATAAACTTGTTTCTGGCCCTAAGAATTTTTTAACCTACTGGGTGAGAAAGATGTTTATTTCCTTTTTAAAATTTTTATTAAATTTATTGGGATGATTTTGGTTAGTAAAATTATATAGATTTCAAGTGTATATTTCTATAACACATCATCTATATACTGCATTGTGAGTAAGGACTAACTGTTAAGTGCAGTAAAAGAGTGTGGGCAGATCTAATGGTATATTTTAGGAGGATATTGATCTAGCCTGAGGGGTCAGGGAATGCTTCTTAGAAGAGACAAGTAATCTGAAATTTCTAAGTATCATAGTAATAGGACTTAAAAAGGTGAAGAGAGGCAATGGGAAAGTGTGTTTTAGGGATTAAGAGGAGCCAAGCAAAGGGACTGGGGCAGAGGGAATATTCCAGTGAGAAAGGCTATGGGAAGTATTAATAGAAGTTTTTGGTGGAGTTTTTCAAACAGGGTGATCAGCTGTATTTGAGGGGACTTACATATCACACAGCTTTTAGTAAACTCTCAACCCTAAAATAACGTGATTTACAGCATTTAGTTGCTTACTAATTTTGGGTTCAATCCAATGAGCGATGCTTTGAGAAATAAAAGAACAGTGAGAGACAGTGTGCTTTGATGAGTAGAATGTAACACACCAATAAGTTGAGTAACCATATATGACAGCATATGATTAAGTACTACAATGAGGGGTCCACATGGCTGGGAGGATTAGGGGTCAGGAAAGAAAACAGAGTGGGATGGGACTTCCTGTTGTCACATCTCCCAATCAGACAGCTGGAATTCTCCAATGTGCAGGAGGAGGTCTGACTGAAGAGGAGAATTCTTGGCAGCCAGTAGGAAATCCTACATCAGCTATCAGCTGTGCAACTCTCAGGAAGGAGCAGGGACACTAGGGGTAACGCTGAGGCTTTGTACCAAGTGCTTCATGTGTCTTAGTCTTCAAACCAACTCTGTGAAATCCTAGTATTGTTCCCTTTTTACAGACAAGGAAACTAAGATGTACTGATTTGGATTACATGCCCAAGGTCACACCGTTAGACAGTAACCAACCTGAAGTTAGAATCCAGTTCTGCCTGGCTCTTAAGTCAGTGCTCCTAACACAGTCCTAGGCATTTTTTCCCCTGTAGTTTGTAGCTTGTGTATATTATTCTCATTCTAGAGTATATATGTTTTTAGTAAGGGTGAGAGGTGGAAGAGTGAGGAAGGAAAGTAATTGAAAAATCCACTTTACTAAGAAATATCTTTGCTCATTACATAGAATATCACAGTTTACTATAAACTGCACACTGTAGACATTATTCTCTCCATTTTACAGATGAGGAAATTGTGTTAAGTGTCAAGCCTAAGATCTGTCAGTGAAGCAGAGCTGGGATTAGATTATAGTAGGTATGCCTGAGTCCCATATTCCACTCTTTTTCTAGTCTATCACATTAATCTCTGGAAACTTCTTTGTTATTGTTGTATCTTACACTGTGTCATGTGCCTTTTAATTTTTAATAAACATATATTCATTTATTTACTTATTTAACAAACACTGTTCACCACTTTTAGTGCTAGACACAGTAGTGAGCACAGAGAATGAAAAAAAATTCTTTTCCTCTATGGTCATTACTAAACTTTGTGACACTTAATTGCTCTTATGCTGCTCTTTGTATTTAACTCAATGGATATTAGAACTTAAAGGGATCTTAAGAGGCATCTTATCAATGTTTTCACACTTAAAAAACTTGCAATCAAGATGCAAAAGTTCCAGATGTAACATTAGCTAGCAAAATCCAGTAGCATATTGAAGAAGTATGTGCCATGAAAGAGAGAAATGTTTTCAGGAATATAAGAATGAATCAATATAAAGATATTTGTTAATATTCTTCATATTAATATTATTCTCTAGATATATATGTAATACACATATATTTTATGTGCATATAATTATATATGTATGTGTAATACATGTGCATATGTATAAATGCAATCACGCATGCACACACATACACAGTTCTGAAACTCCATGAGAGAAGAGCTGAACAAATATTATTAGAAAGGCATATACTAAGTTCGTAGACAGAAAGACTCAAACTAATAAAGGTGTAAGTTTTCCTTACATTAATGTATAAATTGAACACAATTATAAAAATACCCAAAAACTTTTAAAAAAGTTCTTATGGAAAATGAAACTAATAAGAACATCTAGAATGAAGAAAAAGAGAAGCAATGAGACTGCCTGGTCTAGAAAATATTAAAGCATATCATAAAGCTTTAATAAATTACTGAGGTATTGGTTGATAAATAAGACTAAAGAAAAATAATAGAAAATCTAAATATATATGGAATTCAAATATATGTAGAACATAGGATATAACAAAGTTAGCCACTCAAATCAGTGTGTGTGTGTGTGTGTGTGTGTGTGTGTCAGTATGCGTGTGTAGGGGAGAAATAACAGATTAGTTCACACTAGCAGTAACTGTGTAATAACTGGGTAGCCATTTGGAAAATAATTAGATTCATATTCCCAACATACACTGAGATGAACTGCAAATGGATCAAATATTTAAAAGCAAAAAATTAAACCATAAAAGTTATAGAAGAAAACATGTGAGAATTATTTTATCACCTGGAATGGGAAAAATATTTTCAGTTATTATATAAAATGCAAAAACCAAAAGAGAAAAATTTATATATCTCACTTTTTGTATTTAAAAAATCTGTATGCAAAATATACTATAAGCAGAATCAAAAGACCAAAGACAAATAACCCTGGGTAAATTATATGCAACTTATCACAGACAAAGGGCTAATCTCTCTAATATATATTATAAATCAATATTTGTGAGAGCTATTTATATATTAGATATAAGATCATTGCCTCACTAGAAAAATGTACAATAGATGTGCATAGACAGGTTATAGGAAAGAAAAATCCAAAAGTAAAAACTCTTATAATCGGGAAAGTCACTGACTTTTTGTGTAATGGGGCAATGAAAATTAAAATTATATTCATCTACCATTTTTACCTCTCAAGTTAGCACAAATTCAAGCATTTAGTGATACTTCACATTACCAAGATGGTTCAGAAACACTACTATATGCTCCTGCTGGAATACAAATTGACACAATTTGAACAGTAACAGACAAAATTACAAATGCATCTCTTTGACTCTACAATTCGACTTCTAGCATATTTTACTATAGATATATTTGCCTGTGTAAGAAAAATGACATAGCTGTTATGTCATTTTTCATAACTCAATACTATTCTTCATGGTAAAGAATTGGAAATAACATAAATATTCAATACCAGAAGACTGTTTAAATGGAATTATACAGCTGAAGCTTTTCAGGAGCTAATATAGAATGATCTTCAAGTTGCATTTTTAAGTGAAAAATCAAGCTGTAGAAGAATGTGAATGGTATGGAAGGAAAATGGGAAAAATAATACTTATATTTGCTTCTATATTCATTAAAAATATCTCTGAAAGAACACACAGAGACTTAATAATTCTGATAGCTCTTTCTGTTGCTATGTTGCTTTTGCCTTTGGAGAAAGATATACTGAATAGCTGGGAAATTTAAATAGGAGAAAGACCTTTCATTTGATATATATATCTCCCAGTACCTACATAATATATGAATAAGCAAACCCTAAATTTTCAGGTTCTCTTTTCTGAGTAAAACTTGCAGGGCTGCCCCTGAGGCTGATTGATCCAGAGAACTCTCGCTACCTCTTAATGACATCTATGGCACCATTCTGGAATCCTGCTACCACATGGAGTATTTGAAGAGCAACTTTTAAAATAAAAAAGTTATTACATATAGAGTATGTATAAAAGACCCAGCACATAGTAATTAGCTTGGAAAATCTTAACTATTATTTTTATTCTTATATTTTGTATGCAGGCAAATTGAGTCACAGAAATAGTCAATGAGATTTATGATCCTCTTTTTTTAATTTCTTCTATGGTCCTTATGGATGTCTTGACACATAATAGATATTCAACAAGCACACTGGTGATGGACTGACCTCACTCTGTGGCATTGTCAATGATTAATAAAGGTCATATTGGTGGGGGCCAATGGGCATGAGGGTAACAGATATCAAAATATGGTAGCTAGTCTTAAGGAGATTCACCTCTTAAGAATGTTTTGCAGGCAAAATTAGTTTCAGATCACAAGGCCTGCTGTAAAGCACATGGAACTTGGAGTTAGAAGATCTAGTTTAGATTCATGATTCATGCACAAAATAGCTTAGCAGACCCAGGGCAGATCTTTTCACATGTATCAGTCGTTAACTGCATCCCCGCAATACCAGTCTTTTCCTCATAGGATGTTATAAAGCTTGAAAGATCTAACTAGATTTGAAAGCATTTCAGAGCTATAAAGTAGCATGGAAGTAAGCAGCATAACCCATGACAACTTTACAGTAATGTCAAGCCTCTTTAATCTCTGCATAAGTAGCAGAGGATTTGTGGCTGGCAAGGAGAGTGTTAAATTTACAGAGCAAGCCAAGAAGAGACTCACTTGCCATAAGGGGAGACCCAGGACTGATGGTAGGCACTTAACAGCATGTTCCAATTACAGCATTTAAATCTAATTGCATACTCTGTTAATCTCTGTCAGTGCGGCATCATTTAATATCATCACAGCAGCCTCTAATATCATGAGCAATGTGAGCTGAGTTGACACTATTGAAAAAGTTCAGTCCCAGGTCTTCATATCCCCTTTAATTCTCTCTGTCAATTATGCTGCAACCAAGAGTTCAAATAAAGGTCTTGAGATCCGGGTTTGGAGCTACCTTTTTGAAGCAAAGCCTCCTATAAATATACAGATTATATCAGGAGCCTCCAATTTCTTGTCCTGGTTATTTTTGATAGGTTAGTTGCAGTGACTAGTCCCTGGAGTATAACTTACTATAGACTTATTTCCAACATATATTGTCAGTGCAATCTGTTCTATAGATTATGATTCTGGAAATAATGTGATATCATTTACACATGTATTTCTCACCCTCCCTTATCCCCCTGGCTCAAATAAGGCTGTTGGGGAAAAAAACCCAGGTATCTACTGAGCTAGGTTCTTTGCACATAGTAAGCTGTTTATCTTTGTTTATTCTTATTGTAAATGACAGTTGATAAGCATAAAACCTCTGGCCAAGGCCTTAGATTTTAAAATGTAACTCTTGAATCCTAAAAATTAAATTTAGGAATACCATCAACCCTATTTAAATTCTCTATGAATTAAGAATCATTTATTTAATCAACAAAGATCAGGGTGAATGAGTGACACGTGTCAGGATTGTGTGGGAGCTCTGACTGGGAGTTATGTTGTTTCTGAAAAACACCTTGGGCTCTGGTTCTGGCTCCCTGTTTTACAAGCCATATACTTAGGTAATTTACTAAACTCCTTTAAATCTAAGCTTACTTTTCCATAATATTTTAATACTTTTGCCTCCCTTGAAATGTTGTTTGGAGGGTTAAATGGGATAATGTATATAAAGTACCAAGTATTGTTTGGGGCCTTTTTATCTTGATAGGTTAAGTTTTTGCTAATAACTAATGAGTAGTTAATATCTGTCAATCAATGGACTAAGCCCCTTCTATGAATTATTGACTCATTTAATATTCTTGGCAGCCCTATACTTAGATACCTTATTAATACCTCTATTTCAAAAGCGGAAATTGAAACAGAGAAATTAAGTATTTTGTCTATGGTGCGGAAATGTGGGGAACAGGACTTTAAACCTAGGAAATGGGAATCCATAGGTGTGATCTCTAAGACCCCAGTAAGATCGATTCCATGCCATCAAGGCCTTTTCTTCAAATCTTGCTGGGGAGATGAGACTGACCATAAGTAGCAATTGATTATCCAAACACAGCCATGTGTGATTAAGTGCCCAAAGTGACTCCACATGCTTATTGGAAGGCCGTGAGACAAAGTGTTAGGGAACAGGCTGAGCTTCTCCAAGAGGCTCTATAGACTATATCATGTGATGTACATGGGATAGAAATGCATTTCTCTCTCAAGAAGTTGTTCAAAGAGACACAGTTTTGGGATGTCTGGTTTCACATGCCACCCTCATATGAGGGTTGGGTTCCAGGCAGTTACTTCAGTTGTTAGTCTCAGGTTTCTCCTACCGGGGTGATACAACAGTACAGCGTGGTGATTGAGACCTCTGTCGCTGTCTGTTGTGGGACCTTAGGCACGATATTTACTCTGTTTGCTGTAATTTTCTCATCAGAAAAATGGGCATAATCATAGAGTTCATGATGTAATGGTAAAGTGTTTAGAATAGTGCTTGACACAATGAGTATGTACTATGATATGTGTATGTTATCATTATTATTTGTATATTGTGAGCTCTCAATATTTGCCCAACAGTTGAGATGGGTGTTGTCCTTTCTGGAGAAGAATGAGGTGAGGTTACTACTTGAGATAAATGATACTTTTAATCTGTTCCACCTGGTATTCCTGTAGCAGACAGGGGGACCCAGATAGAGACTAGGGGAGATAGAGACAGAAAGATTGGCTCAGAATATGCAGAGTATAGGGCAGACCTGTGTTTGCAAGGGGAAGGAGGGCAGCAGTATGGGGTAAGTGATGGGACATCCTGTAACTGCTAGTACAGGTGAAGGCTTACCCTATTTTTCTCTTCTTTTCTTCACTCCTGAAGAGTAAATGAACTCCAGTTTTGCTCAAGGACACCCCATGGGTCATGGCACTAGGCAGGGATGCCTTTAGCATTGTAGGCAGGCTTTCTTTTGAAGATTTTAGCCAAGATCATTGCAAACACATTTAAATATAGCCACATCCCCTCTCCCCTATGCTTATGAATAACCACATGAGTTAAATTGTAGTATAGTAGCTAACAAAATACTATATTAATGTAGATATTTAATTCAGCATTCATTTTGATTTGCAGTTTTTGCTTCTTGTTTTAGAGCCAATGTGTGTGTGTATGTATATATGTATATGTGTGTGTGTATATATATATATATATATATACACACACATACATACATACACATATATAATATATATTTCATATATATATGTATATATATATATATATATATATATATATATATGTGTGTGTGTGTGTGTGTGTGTGTGTGTGTGTAAATTATTATGTAAGTAGGTCTGAGGCCCTGAACTCAGAGTACTGAATGAATTGAATAGTTTTGGCATTGATGGTTGGGAGAAGATTATTTGGTCAAGGCAAAAAATTGGTTAGAATGATGGTTGTGCTTTTCACTAATTTATTTTTGGTGGGGAGGAGATTTTGCTCAGAACCTTTGTGGCTGGAATTTCCTATGTATAGGAAAAGAGAAAGAGGTCACATGCACTTGCTTTTCTTTTTTTTTTTTTGGTGGTGGGGGGATTGTTCTTCACTGTGGGTGGTGATGTAAGATTGTTGGGTCTTCCTCTCACTGAGGAGGTGAGAGTCTACCTCCACGGCATTGCAGGGTCAAGATGTAGTGCAAAGAAACCTGGAAATGTGTGCTTAGGTCTGACGCCTGAGTGGGGAAGAAGTTTCTGGAAATGAGCCATGGTTCAATCCATATAGTTAGGGGTGGGAAAACGGCTTTAATAATGGTATGAGCCTTAGTAGGGGCTAGTGGGATCCTAGAGGTTGAGAAATTGAAAGCTAAGGGAACAGGGATACCTGTTGGAAATCCAGCAACCCTCCAGTGCCCCTCACTGATATGACCAGCAGAAGTTTTTGCAAAGATATCTTGCCTTATTCTGTGGGGCCCAGAACTTTCTGTGAGGCCAGTGCAAGAGTCATTTACTTCCTGGTGTCTTGGAGGTAGAAACTATTCCTGGGGTCAGGGTTGGAAGGATCTCCATGAGTCAGTGTTTTAACCATCACTAGACTAGGGCAAGCCCTGCATGCAGGAGCTTGGTAAAATGCCTTTAAACTTTAAACGTCCCCCTGGTCGCTATTCTGATAACCTCTTTCTGCGTCTTGGCAGTGATGAGCAATAAAATCCCTTATAATAAAATTGTTTAATGAGCTTGCCTTCCAGGCAGCAACACACATTTAAAAAGATATTTAAGAATATAACCCAAATTAGAAGTAGGTTTGGAAAGACAAAGATGAGTCCACAAATTGAGGCAGATTTGAGTTGCAGGGAGAGAATAGTGTTGAAGAACCCAGGTTTTGAGTTCAATCAACTTCTGCTTGAATGTACTTTGGATCTTATTATCTGTGTGATGCTAAGCACATAATTGAACCTTTGTGAAACTCAATGATCTCATCTGTAATATAGGTCTAATTATTGTTGTGACATAATTTCTGTAAAATTCTTATCATAGTGCTTGGTACACACGGAGGACTAAAATAACTTGGAGGCAGCTCACAGCTAGCAATAGAATGTGCTGTTGCCTCACCTTTTAAAGTAAAACCAAACCAAACCAAACCAAACAAAAAAACAAAACAAAAACCCTGCTATAATGCTCAGCATTGACCACATAGGTATTTTGCATAGCGTAGAATTTCAAAAGAAATTATATGACAACATTTCCCTTATATAGGTTATAAACGTACACTTGTATAATACATTATCTATACACTACATTGTGTGCTTACCACCCAGAGTCTGTTCTCCTTCCATCACCATATGTTTGACCCCATTTATTCTCTTCTACCACCCCCCTCCCCTTACGCTCTTGTGACCACTGAATTATATTGTCTATGTCTATGATTTTTTGTTTGTTTCTTTGTCTTGTTTGTTGCTTTCAGTTTTATATCCCATATATGAGTGAAGTCATATGGTTCTCGACTTTTTCTCTCTGACTTATTTTGCTTAGCACGGTAATCTCAAGATCCATCCATGTTGTCCCAAATGACAGTATTTCATCTTTTCTTAGTGCTGAGTAATATTCCCTTGTATCTATGTACCACACCTTCTTTAATCATGGAGACAACCGAAGTGTCCTTTAATAAATAATTTTTTTTTTTTGATGAACTAAGGATTTAAAGATGAGTAGAATGAAGTCCCTATCCTCAAAACACTTGTAGTATAGTTGGGGGCAGAACATAAACAGATACATATAAGTATAACACAGGATGGTGAGTGCACTGGTTAAAATGTGGTTACATTATTAGAGGTTGTGGTAGTCTGAGTAATGAACCGCAGTGAGGTTTACATCCTAATTTCTGTAACCTGTGAATATGTTACCTTACATGGTGAAAGGGACATGCAGATGTGGTTAAGGAGCTTGAAATGGGTAGGTCATCTTAGATTATTTGGGTGGGCCTCAGATGTAGACACAGGGATCCTGTTAAGAGAATGAAGATGTAAGGATGGAAGCAGAAGGAGAGAGAAGATGCTGTGATGCTGACTTTGAAGATGGAGAAAAGGGCCATGAGCCAAGGAGTTGCAAAAGCCTTTAGAATCTGGAAAAGTCAAGAAAACAAGTTCTCCCCTAGAGCCTCCAGAGGAACACAGACTTGTCACAACTTTATTTTAGCTCAGTCAGACTTATTTCAGACTTCTGACCTTCAGACTATAATTCATGTTGTTTTAATTCACTATATACTGGTAATTTGTACTGAGCCATAAGAAACTAAGAATAGAGGTATTAAAAGGAACCATGTAATAACGATTAAGACTCTTGATTTGTGAATCATGCTGTCTCTTTTGCAATCATGGCTTTATCTCTTAATAGTTCTATAAGTTTGAGCAATGTACTAACTGGTTCAAGTCTCAGTGTCCTCATCTGAAAAGTGAGGTCATTATACCTACTTCATAGATTTAGAGTATGGATGTTTTGAAATTACATATTGTGTATAATTATTTGCTCAGCATCCATAGTGAGCAATCTGTAAATGTTAGCTATGTTTTTCTTTTCGACTGTTAAGTTTCCTCCTTTGTCTTCCCTCATCCAGCTACTCATCTCTCAGGTTGGTGAGTATAACTGAATACATTGAAAATTAAACAGACTTTTGTGGTCTGGCCTAGACAAATGGCTACCATTTGTAATGTTATTTTTATGGGCAAACATGATTGCAAGTTGGAAAAACCCCATCCTTCACAAATTTTGGAGCTACAGAACAGTTTAAACGCTGAGTATTGCCTCTTCTGTCTTGGGAATAAACACATTTGCCCAGCCAATAAAGGGGTTAAGAGTTTTGTTTCTTTTCCATCTCCCTGCCACCCCCTTAGCCCCACCTCACCAATAAAAATCCTGTTTTGTGCACCCTCTCCCTGGCCCGACTATTATTCTCTGCTCCGTGATTTGGAGTCGGCCTGTCTGTCCCCTGACTGAGCAGGAGCAGCTAACAGCTGTGAAAACAATGGCGAAGCTGAGGAAAGCTGTGATTAGTGGGGAAAGCGGGGACCCACCAGGCCCAGTTCCCGTGTCAGCGCACAGCCTACATGGGCAGGCTCAGCAGTGGCAGGCCTGCTTGCAAGCTGGGGCGCCCCATCGAGGGCTCAGCTTTAGCTCTCTGGCACCCTCTCTAGAAACAAGTTTTTTTTTCTTATTCCCTCTGTGTCCTCAGGACTGTTGCATAAACATAGTGTTGCTAGGCAGCCTGCAAGCCTCCTTTCATCCTGGATCCCAGGAAATTCTGTCCAGGCAAATTCACCAGAGAGTGCTTACAACTGGTGACCACTCAGTCAGTTATCTATCCTCTCAGGCTCCAGGTTTTCTCACCAGAAATGCCCCTGGCATCTACCTTGTACATTTGATTTTTCTATTAAGGTAGGTTTAGAGATTGCCCCTTCCCTACACTTTCCCCTGCTATTAAGAGTCCCTCCCTCTGTGGGCCGTGCATGCAAAATGTCTAACCTGATCATAGCCCTGTGCAAGTCAATCCAAGAGTACTGGAGAACAAAGAATTTTGCTTACTACTCCACTGAAACACCCATGACCGCTTAACAGCACTCTCAGTTTTTCCTTTCAGCCACATTACTTACCAGTTCCTTTTCCGAACTTCCTCCTGCTGAGGCTTCCAAGTGCCCAATCTCTCCTGGGTTCTTTTTTTTTTTTTTTTCCACCTGAGTGACAGTCTTTGTTTCTTTGGCCACACATTTCCCTTCCTCGATGACAGCAGTATCACACTCACCTTTATAACCCCAGCAAGTAGCACAGAACCTGGAATGCATTCCATTCAGTAAGCACTTGTAGGGTGAGAAGTGAAGAAATCATTTCAATGTACCCTTATTTATTTTTCTTTTTTCTCTAGGAAATGTAACTAGATAAAAATCTTGTTACCATCTTGATTTTGGTTTACTACTTTCTCTTCTGGATCCAGTCATCACTATAATTAATCTTCTTATTTGATCAAAATTTATATATATGATAAATGTTGATACATATTTATTAAACATAAAATTAGATTTCATTGAAAAAGCATCTTTCAGTGATTTCAGCGGGCTTTTTCATGTACATTATGTGTCTGTGGATGAATACTACTTATTCTTAGAATCACAGAGGCTTCTACATTAATTCTATTCCAATTAAAAATATTTTATATTATCAGAAATTTTATATTATATATTATTTTTATTTTATTTTATATTATTTTATTTTAATTTTATATTATTATTTTTATTTATATTATTTTTATTTATATTATATATTATTTTTATTTTATATTATCAGAAATGTAATACAATTACCATTTGCCTTTTTTGATGGTTGTCTACAAATTGTGCTTTCTAGATGCATATCAACTATCTGGTACATGTGAGTCTTAGTCAACTTTTATTATGTTAAAAGATTTATTTTATTGTTTTTGACAGAGACAAAGAGAGACAGAGAGAAAGGGGAGGGCCCAGAGCAGTCTCCATAGTTGTACGTCATCAGTTTTCAAGATGGTTTCATTTCACACAGGTGGGCGGGGCTGTGTAGGGTGGGAACTGGGCTGGGGGCCTCCCACATGGGAGACACAGTTCCTTGAGTCAGGGGTCGAATGGGGAGGGCAAGAACTGAACTGGGGGCTTCCAGCATGGGAAGCACACTTCAGTTCAGCATATGGGTCTGCATGGGTTGGCTATGGGATTCTATCCTCAATCCCCAGGGCTGCAAAGTGACTGCTTAACCTGCTGAGCCATTCTGGCTTCCCCTTGGTCAACTTCTATTGAATGAATGGTATAATCATGTGTCCTTACTCAGCTTCTTTGATTATTATACATAATGTTACTCTTATTTTTATTAGACTATTGGAATGTTGACTATTAGCCTGTGTGTCATCACTTCATTTTGGGGACCACCCAGATTTACTGATGAATCAAAGTACTGTTTTCTGCTGAGCCTTGATGCTGTTCAAAATCCTTGTTAATATGGTGTTTCAGGAAACTACTATCAACCAACCAGTGTGGGCACATGAGGAAAAATCAACTTTAGGCCCTTGTGTCTTTTTGAAAAGAATAGCGTCTCTATTATTTTTGCAAATATTATGCATAGTAAAAATAAAAATGAAGTCGTATTGGAAAGTTTATAAAGAAAGTAAACTCTCACTCCAAATTTCTCCACCCCATATTAGCATGTAAATTTGGGAGAGTATTGTTTTGCAAAAACTATACTTCTATTTGCAAACATAGAGCTAAAGCTAAATACAAATAATTTTTATCAAAATGGTACCATTATATGCATGCCATTAAAAATAAAAAAATATATTTATTTCTTCTTGACTCTAATGGAAGAAAAAAAAGCAGAAGGAATTGCTGAAATTCAGATTATTTCTTTATAGGAAGAGATATTTATTTTTAAAAGATACCTCAAAAGTTAAGAAGAACATTATAAAATAGATTAAAGAGATGAGAAAAAATTGCTTTTAAATTACATATTTCAAATTAAGCAGTATCGATTAATGCCATTTTGTGAAATATGAGAATATTAGGCCATGTATATTTCGACATCCCTTCTTCATACTTCCCATTTTTTTCTTAGTGAAATTACTGCACATTGTTGAAATTCATAATATTAATATTCTAATCTGTAACTATAATTCCCACAGTTGTTTAGTCGTAATTCAACACTCAAATCCATTTGGTGTTCACTAGCAGCCTTTTATGTTTGTTTGTTTTCTTACCATGGTTTTGCCATTAGAGTCCCTTTATTCTGAAGCCTTGCTCGTTTGCTATATTTTGTTACCAAGTGCTTTTTTCACCAAAGGCTAATAGATGTTGTTTTTGAGTTTTTATGTGCTTGAGAATATTCTCATCTTCATGCTTGAAGGGCAGATAATAAAATTGTCCTAACGATTCTGTGATCAGACAACAAAAACAAAACGATGCTGCTATTTCTTTGCAGCATGAGTTAAGAATGGGCCACTTTGCCAGTGTCCAGGTTTCGGGTGTCCCTTGCAATCCTGCCTGAGGTCTGAAAGCATGAACCTTTTGCTCACAGCCAGCACAGCTGCACCAGGAGGACCTCTCTACTTATCCCGAATCACTTCATCTCCCTTCAGTCCCTTTCTGCTCTTGGTCCAACCAAATACCTTTTCCATCCTTACCACGTGGATCATAATTCTGGCCTTGGTGCATCCTCTGTGAGATTTAATTTCTTTAGCACCTGCTCTGGAAAGATCTTGTTTCTCACAAATTTCCTCTTTCTTGCTCACAAGGAAAACACATTCTGTCCTTGGCACCTCTGAAAATTGAAGTAAATTATTTTTCTAAGTCTTCCTGCAGGTTCTGCTACTTATTCCATTAAGGTTTTCCTTGTCATCTTGCTCCTTTTTTTTTTTTTTTTTCTTAGCCCAGTGCTTCCTGAGTTCAAGATATATGCGCCTACTTTGAGCAGTTCTTTATTGTATCTAAATATGAGGTGCTTATCAGAGACCTATTGCCCTACAGCCCTCAGATGCTGACTGGTTCAAAGCCTATAAACAGATTAGTGGCATCTAGCTTGTTTTCTGCCTCTGACTCTTGCCCACTAAATAAATGGCAGAAGCCACTGTAACAACCCTTTTTATGAGCATGGTACAAACACAAAATGTAACTAACTTTGGGTGATGACTAGTTTGTGATCTTAATGCAAGGAGAGACAGGGCAAAAATTATAATATAGATGTTGCTTTAGCTGGGTGAGAAAAGACTAGTGGAAGAATATGATTGAATGTGTTCAAGATCTTCAGCAAAAACTTTACAGAGGATTTGGTAGTTGAAGGGAGATGTGCCAATCAAGTCAGAATTTGTCAGGGAGCCCAGCCCTTGAGGAGAGTACAGCAGACAATGACAGAATGCTCAAAGAACTGATAGCAAGGAAAAGCATGGTGGGCTATGGGAAACTAGATGTAGTTTGGCAGAAGAGTTGAAATTTATGGCTGATGAGATAGACAGAGCTGTATATGCTGCATAGAAGAGTTCAGATTTTATCAGGTAGGTGAAGGAAAGACAAAATAACTTTGAAAGGTAAGAATTTGGTATAATCAGATTTGCACGTTATGGAGGTCACTCTGGCAGGGAGTGGGGGCCATTGTCAGAGAGTAAGCCTAGAGGCAGTGAGACAAAAGACTCCTGTACACATTCAGGTGAGAGATGACAGGCATGCCTTAAGCCTGATTGACTAGGGAGGCAGTAGATGTAGGGGTAAAGAGGAGGATGCCATGAAAGATTTCTTAGATGATTTCAAAGACAGAGAGCAACTCTTTAGGGAAAGGATCAACATCTTTTGGTGCATCTGACCTTGTACAACATAGGCCCTGTCTCTTATTAGCTATATGGTCATGGGAGAGTCATGGAAAAACTTTGGACTCAATTTCCTCATCAGTATGTCAGGGCAAAAATGCTCAACCCAAGACTGTTGTGAATAGCATACATAATGCCCCTGGGAAAATGCCTGGTGCCCAATGACTCTGCAAAATAAGTTAGCTGTCCCCATTCTCACCTTTCTTGCCATATAAGGTTGTTTGATATTGGGGACAGTGATGCTGTCAACTCACTGAACAATGGGATAAAAATTCTATATTTTGGGCTACCGTATTATCCACCTTGTAGTACTAAGAAGTTCAGATTGTGAGTCAAGAATATAAAATCAGTTAAACCCTAGATGAGTAAATGTTGCAATATATATATATATATATATATATTTTCTTTTCTTTTTTTTTTTTTTTTTAAGATTTATTTTATTATTCTTGACGGAGAGAGACAGAGGGAAGGGGGAGGGCTCAGAGCAGTCTCCATAGTTTGTACATCATCAGTTTTCGACATAAATTTAGTTTCATTCCACAGGTGGGCATGGGGATTCACAGGGCAGGAGCCAGGCAGGGACCTACCGCATGACAAATGCGCCCCTGTGAGCCGGGGGCCTCCCACATGAGAGGAATGCCTTGAGCGGGAGCTGAACTGGCTCCCCCCCTTCCCCCCTCACACACACATGGGAAGTTATCTCTGGTGGGAACCAAACTAGGGTGGGAAACACACCCTAATTCAGCATATGGGTCTGCATGGTCTGGGGCCGGGACTGAGACTTGATCCTTGGACCCCAGGGCTGCAGTGCGAGTGCTCAACCAGCTGAGCCATCCTGGCTTTTCTGCATAAGACATCTTATTAGTCACAGGGTGAATAAGTACTTTAACCAAATAACTTCTGTTGGTAGTTTCTCAGGACTAGAATCCCATGAGGAGGGTAGGGTGAAGAAGCAATATATTGCTACTTCTATTACTATTATATCACTTCTATTCCTAATACAACTATCACTAATTAAGTATCTAATATGTACCAGCACTGTGTGCCAAATATACAAATTGTATTATGTTATTAGTTCTTGAAATAAATTTATGAAGTAGAGATTGTTCATCTTTTTTTTCAGATAATATTAATACTATTGAATCTAAAGCATGGTAAATAGTTTGATCAAGGTCATTTAGCTAGAAAATATTAACTCTGGAAAAGAAACTGTATCAGTTAGCTTTTGCTGAATAACAAACCATCCTGAAACAGTGGCTTCAAATAACTACCTTTCACTATTATTAGTTGTGAGTCAAAGGATCTGTTGGGTGTTTTTGATGATCTGGATCAGGCTTGGCTGATATCAGCTGGACTTACTCTTATATCTTTGGTCAGATTAATGACCAGCTAGTTTTTTTTTTTATTGCTAAATTTATTGGGGTGACATTGGTTGGTAACAATTAGATAGTTTCCAGATGTACAAATCTACATTACATTGTCTATGCATTGCATTATGTGCTCACCACCCAGAATCAGCTCTTTCCATCACCTCTGGTGCTCACTCCCAACTCCCTCCGCCACCAACTCTCTCTCCCCGCTCCCCACTTACCCTCAGGTACCCACCAAACTATTGAGTGTGTCTATAAATTTTTGTTTCTTTGTTACTTTCAGTTTTATAATCCACCTATAAATGATGACCAGCTAGTTTTGAATGACCTTTCTCAATAGCCTCTTAGGCTGTTGGCTGGCTGTCAGCTAGAGCAGTTAGACAGGCTGGGCCTTATTATTATCACCTTGAAGGCCAGCCTGGGCTTGTTCACATGGCAGAGAGGGAGTGTCTCAAGACCAAGACCAAACATAAGCAGAACTTGCATTCCAGGCTCAGAAAATCACTCTTGCTACATTGTTTTGGCTGAAGAAACACAAGGCCAATTTATATATAAGAATAGAGAAGTAGATTTCACCTCTTGATGGAAGAAGTGCAAAGATTTGTGGCCTTTTTATTACATACCACACAAGCCTAGGTGTCCCTTGGGGCTCTAAAGTCCATGATCCTGCAGTGAAGAATATTATTTTTATCCTATTTTATAGACAGAAAAACAAACAAACAAACAAAACCTGAGGTTCAAAGTTATCATTATCAAACAACTTACTCAAAGCCACTTGACTAGTTAGTAGCTGTACCATGACACAAAGTCTGCCATGTCTGCCTCCAAATTCAATGAATTTTTCTTGGATCTGGTAGGTGACATTCAACGTTTTCAGTCTGTAAGGTGTAGAGTCAGCCATTCACTATTGTGGGTAAAAGAAATTTCAGAAGTTGTGTGGTTTATTAGCTGATAGACTTTTGAATTTCATAGGTCGCTATGATTTCAAAAGACATTTTGGAAACCAACACAGATTTGTTAATCTGCTCTCTTTCTTATTTTTATGAAGTTAAGACTCTATAAAAATTGTCTCCTAACATCTTCATTAAAAAAAGACACTTCAACACCAAAAAGCATACTTTTGTAATAAAGACAAATTATTTAAATTGAATTAATTAATCTTTGTGAAAAACTTACTACCTTGTCTTTATTTTTTAAAAGATTTATTTTTATTATTTCTGACAGAGAGAGAGAGAGAGAGACAGAGACAGAGAGAAGGGGAAGGGCCCAGAACAGTCTCCATAGTCGCATATCATTGGTTTTTCCACATAGTTTCATTCCACAGGTGGGCGCGGGGCTGCACAGGGCAGGAACTGGGCCGGGGTCTCACCCCGGTGAGAACTGAACTGGGGGCACTCCCCAGTTCAGCATATGGGTCCGCACAGGCTGGGGCCGAGATTTGCTCCTTAGTCCCTGGGGCTGCAAAGTGAGCTCTTAACCTACTGAGCCATCCTGGCTTCTCTTGTCTTTATTTTTGCTTGTTTTGTTGTAGGTCATTGATGTCTTTCAATTCTTCAAAGGACAAGCATATAGAAGCCACTAATCTAACCCTCTCTCTTCATTTGTTGGTTCTTTTTTATTTTTTTTTAATATTTATTTTATTGTTTTTGATAGAGACAGAGAGAGACAGAGAGAAGGGGAGGGCCCAGAGAAGTCTCCACAGTTGTACGTCATCAGTTTTCAACATGGTTTTGTTCCACACAGGTGAGTAGGGGCCACACAGGGCAGGAACTGGGCTGGGGGCCTCCTGCATGGAAGTCATGCCCCCTTAAGGCTGGGGCCAAGCTGGGGGGGGCGGGCGGGGAAGGGATGAGAACAAAACTCGGAGCCTTCCACATGGGAAGCACACCTCAGTTCAGCATATGGGTTCACTTGGGCCAGGGCCTGGATTCGATTCTCGGTCCCTGAGGCTGCAAAGTGAGTGCTTAACTCGCTAAACAACCTCAGATACCCCCATTTGTTGTTCTTGAATGCCTTCTAGATTATTCTTAACAGGTGGTCTTTCATCATTGCCTGCTTACTTATAGTGACAGAAGACTCACTATTATATGAAGCAGTTCACTCCATCTTTTGACAGCTGTACAAAATAATATTCTCTTATTATGTGGAACCAAAATCCTTTTCCCTATGAAATCTACCCATTAGTTGATATTTACCATTTAGTGCTCAACTAGAAAAGTTGAACATTCTAAGGCATTTGAAAAACAGCCATGGCTCTCTGAGTTGTCACTAACCTTCATTCCTTTGGCCTCCACTTATACAGCATAGGCTTTGAACACCATCTGCTCTTGTTCTGCTTAGAGACTCCATCCATTTTCACAACATCTGTCCTCATGTGGAAGTAGAAGTCATGCCATGTCTCTGGGCTTGGCCTGATCAGCTATAGTAGATTAAGTGATCCATTTTCTTCTTCTGCGGATGATTCTTCTGTCAATGAGCTTTAAGATCATAATGGTTTTTGCAGAAAATCTGTCAAGCTTTTGACTTAAGGTTTAAATTTAAGCCTCAATTTCTGAAGGAATAAAATGTGGGCATTATAAAGCTGCTTTAAAGGTTTGGCAGGTAGTTATCAAAACCCAATGCAACTTCAGTAGCATTTAACTAATATCTGTCATGGACAAGAGCCTATGATAGGTGCTCCATCTTTAAAGAAGGAAAGACAGTTTCTGTTCTCAAGGAAGTAGAACACATGCAGAAACATTAATATAAAATTTTATTTTTATTTTTTGTGGTGTATATCAAGTGAGACGGGAGACTAGGAAAAGCAGCATCAGTGCCCCACCCTGAGGTTTAAAGAAGCCTTTATAGAGGATTAGAAGATGTCACATCTGAACCAAGACCTGGGGAGTGTTAACATTTTCCAGGCAGGTCTGTTCTCCCTATCTTTGGGCAGGTAGTCCATCATAGAGGGTAAAGGACACAGGATTTGAGAACAGGCAGTCTGAATTCAGTCATGGCATTCTTTCCTCTCAACATATTGTGGGGATTAAATGAGACAAGTCCAGTAGACTCTCCATTAACTGAAACTGAAGCAACCAACACTCTCAAGCAACTGGCAGAAAAATCAAAGAAATAATACTACATTTATTCAGCATGAGTGATGGTTAACGGAGAGTCTACTTACATTTATCAGGCATCTACCAATCCTCGTGGGTGCTGGTTAACTGAGAGTCTACTGTACAAAGTTCTTGGCATAATCTTTGTGTATGATGTAGTAACTATCCTTATTCCAAATGACCTAAAATGACTCAGATTCTAAGTCTTCCTAGCCTAATTAAGAACACTCTTTGACTTTCTTTACTTTGCTTTCTGTCAAGTTTAATGAAGAGTAGACCCAGAATTTTACCTGTCAGAATCTTAAGAGAATGACTTCTAGGAAGAACCTAAGAGTGGACCAGTGGACCAAGATACTACTGCATTCAGAAGTGCTGGTAGCCACTGGGACAGCAGCGTAGTCTGAGGCAATCAGCTCCAAGATTTCTCCTCTGACATGTAGTTAGCGGAAACCCAACCCAACATTAAAAAAATTTAAATTGTACATTATTTCAAACATAAGGAAAAACCACAGTACAAGTAATACAAAGGATAACCATATGCCTTTTGCTCAGATTCTTGTATTGGTAATATTCGGCTCCATTTTGTTTATCATTTCTTCTCTCTTTTACACACACACATACACACACACACATTTTTTCTGAAGCATTTGGGAGTAAGTTTCATATAGTATAGCCTTTACCCTAAATATTGCTGTGTCTCTTTGCTGGTAACACTAATATTCTCTTCTATAATCACGATGTACTTATCAATTTCAGCATATAATCTACTGTCCTTATTCCAATTTTGTTAGTTGACCCAATAATATTCTTTATAATATTTTTTTCTCCATTATAGAATCCAAAAGTCAAAACTATATAAAAAGTCATACCCAGAGGAATGTCACTCTCACATCTCCCTGTTTCTATACCTGATAGGTAACCATCTTAATTGTTTCCAGTTTATCTCCTTTTATTGGTAAAGATAAGCTGAGATTGGAATGTTTTCTTATTTCCCCTTTTATTTTACACAAAAACTAGCATACTATATATATATATATTATTTTGCATTGTGCTTTTTGTCACTTAACAATATCTCCTGGAAATAACTCCATGTAAATATATAGAGATCATTGGCATTCCTTTTTATAGCAGCATAGTACTCCATTGTATAATAGTATGATTTATTAACAAGTCTCCTATGCTTGGACATTTAGAAAGTTTTCAATGTTTTGCAAATTGAAAAGATGCTACACTGAATAACCTTGTTTATATGTGGTGTCCTATTAGAGGTGTATAGTCAAGGTAAATTCCTCCAAGGAATATTGCTGGGTTGAAGGGTTAAAACATGTGCCGTTTTGTCATTTATATGACAAATTTTTCTCGACGGGGGTTGTTATTTTTGCATTCCCACCAGTAAGAGAGTCCCTGGAAAACTCAACATTGTTACTTTTATTCTCACATGATGACGAATAGTAAGGAATTCAGGAGCCAGGGCAAAATGAAGATCAAAGGCCAGGTGCTGTGTGGAGTGGGAAAAGGATGCCCCAAACAAATCAACTCACAAAAAGCTTTTTCAGACTCTTGGACATGATCTGCTTAAAGGCAGAGCAACCTTATTAATTTTTTCCCTCTAGGGCTATCTATCTCTAATAACAGATCTCAACAAGATGTCTAGCACATAGTTAATTTCTATAGATACTGAGATATTGAATGTTTAAATGAGTGAAATAATAAACTGGCAAATACCTGGCATTGCCCTTGGGAATAAATAAACCTGGCTGGGAGATTATTTTGAAGGAACAAATCTCACCTCTTCTTCTCCCTTTCCCTCCTAGACAGACACTTCCTTGTACAACCCGTTCCTGGGGACTGAGCAGTTTGAAGTTTCCTAAGATGAAAACATATAAGCAGTCCCTGCATTAGAAGATGGGGCTGCACAGAGGCCTATTGTCTGTAGGGACACAGGGAGCTCTGTGGTGAAAGGCGAGTGTCCTCTGCTGCAGCCTTGTCTTTTCAGCTTCAGCATTGCCTTTTCTCTCTGGAATGTAATATTCTACCCATGCCCTCTGAGTGGCATTGTGCGGTGGCAGGGTCAGCTGTGGGGGAGCACTGGCGGGGAAATGATCTCTGTGCTGGCAACCCAATAAGTCAGAGATGACATCCTGAATGAACGCTTTGTGCAGCCCTTGGTGGCAGTGGCTGGAGACGCACCTTCCTCTTGCAGCTCACCTGGAGTCTGAACAAAGCTGCCTTTCAGGCCTCAGGCCCCACAGCAAACATTGTGCAGGTGATAGACCTGCTTTCCTGCCCTGCAATGGCCCAGGGATCACATTTCTGCCTGGTATTACTTGTGGGTTGCCGCTAGGGCACGTTCTCCCTCCAAGATTGTGAAGCAGCAGAACTAGCCCACGAGGAGCTGGAGCACCTGTTCAGAGGCCAGATGGGTCACTGAAACTTGGAGGACTTTTTTTTTTTTTTCCAGAGTTACAAGGGAACAGGCTCAGCTAATGTAGATTTCTGCTCACTTTTGGCGTGATCCACTCTAGCAAGTACTCTTTGTCCAGCCCTCAGTGATTACAAAGTTTCTTTTCTCATTTGATCGTGATGGTCTTAGAGTTCAATGGGTCAGCTTTTCCATAAAAAATGGATCCATGGGGAGCTGAAGGAGCTGCAGGCAGAGCCTTCTGACTTTTGATTCAGACTTCTTACTAGGAACTGTTATCCACAGTATCACTGGAACTAGTGTGATGTGGGGAGTAAAATACATTATTTGGCTGCAGCATTATTTTAGGTTTTATTCTGGCTACTAGCCAGATTTGAAAGAACAAGAGGTATTTTCCCCTCCTTTAATATAAAAAAAGAACCAAATCTCTCTGTTCTGAAATTGTTAATAGTGTTTATGCGTCAGGGTTAAAAAGAGAAATTGTAAAGCACCTGTACAAAACATGTGTGATTCTGTTTGGGCCTATAAACTCATGGAGAGAGGCCAGTGCTGTGGGTCCAGGGAATAGACAGGGTTCATTCTAAAGTCAAAGGATGACTTTCCCTTTTCTCTGAGACATGGTCAGGTAGGACTTTATGTATTTCCATGAGTGGCAGAGATTTGTGAGCATGGGTACAAACCACCAACTATGGGGAGATGTCTGTGTAAGGATAATGGAGGCCTGCCTGTTGCTGATACTGAGGCTTTTGGAGTTGGCGTTGCTTCTTTGGCTGAACCTGTGTTGAGTGGTGAGGACTGCTGGGGGAGCACCTCTGAGCCCACCCAGAATACCGTCACTTACCAGATGGTGGAGGACTGTTTGCTCAGTAGCATCAGGTATAGAACGGGCAGCTGTAAGAATGGTGAACATTGTGGAGTAATCCTTCCAAGGTTGTTTTTAATACCTGAGAAAAGGAAGAAAACCCTAGCCAAAAATGACTGAAATTGAATCCTCCCTGACCTCAGTAAGTAGAAGCCCAGAGTCAAATTTAATTTGCTTAAAGAAAATAAAACAATTCATCCATTCATTCATTTATTCAACAATATTTCTAGAATTGATACTTTGAGTCACAATGTCCTCAAAGAATGTTAGTGGATCCTTCTCTGAACATCTTTACACGATTTGATTAAAATGTATTATTTTGAAATTTGTCCTCGACAATAGTTCTGTTTTCTCTGTCATGCTTTCTCTTTAAGAATAGTTTGCCAGAGTATTTGCATAAATCATACACATCCTTCAAAATGTGGCTCAAATACCTCCATGTCCCAAGATGCCTTTTTCCCCTCATCCAACCCATAAATTAATGTACTTCAGTCTCAGCTTGAGCATGGGCCATGTCTGTTCATGGATCCAGGTGTATCTGAGACTGTCTGGAAAACTGTACACTCAGGCCTGATAGAATTCTATTTGGGGGAATATTGAGAATCATCCTGTGAAAGAAATCATGATGTTTTTACGTGTGGGATCCAGACGTATACACTTCTGAGCAATTTGAACATGTCTGGAGAACCAGTTGAAGGACCTCACATTTTAGGGAAGGAAAAGCAGATTCCCAAGAAAAAACATCTTTTGGTGAGAAGGAATACCACCTAAATACTGCTATATCGACAATCTTTACTGCCAGAGGCCAGGGAGAAATGGCTCTGAGATACTACAGTGCTTTTTGGGTTTGTCTACTAGTTTGCCTTATGCTCTTTTAAAGTCTGGGCTTTAGGAAGCACAAAGTTGTCATATATAAAAACAGAAATAACTGTTTTGTTTAAATCACTGCAAACTTTTGGGTAAAAAGCATACATGTTGCTACCCTTTCTCTCATTTACAAAAGAAATATTTTCCTCCATTTGACCGGGAAATTGCATTGAAGCTTTAGGACATTAAAGTCTTTGAGTTGTTGAAGGTGAGGCTTAGCAAAGCAGAGGTAAAACAGCTATGAATCTTGGTTAGGGCTTGAGTGAGTGGCATAGAGAAGCAGTAAGCACCAGAATCCAGGTGTAGAACCTTCATGAGAGGGTTTAGGAATGAGATACACCTGTGAAATTCTAGAAGTTACTTGAGATCTTGAAGGTGGTTAATATTAGTCCAGAGGGGGCAAATTGCCACAAATTTTTTGCTTACTCAGGTAAATGTGATCCAGAAGCAGAAAGTGTAGATTAAGGAATAATGAATACAAGGCAAGGAGGGCCATAGTGGATGATCATGGCAACCTCCTAACCAGTTTAAGGCAGCTTAAATTTGTCAAGAAGACTGAGATGGAACTGTATTTTAGAAAGATCATTTTGGAGGTTGGTAGTTAACCGATTGGAGATGAATAAAATTGAGGAGAGGAAACTAATAACTTGACCTAATTCACAATATTTCTAGTGAACGAAGTCTGATCCTTCCAGTTAGATATTCACCCCTCCCGTTTTCTTTATTGTTCCCTAAAGTAATAATACTTCTTCCTTGCTTAAAACTTCTATTTGCTTTTCAGTGCATCTGGTAATGTTTATGACCCTCCACTTTCCCTTAACCTGCTCACCCCCACCACCACACACATACATTACTCCCACACCATCCCATGCAGTGTTTGACCCTTTCCTATCAGGAATAGTTGTTCATAATGGCAAAAGATCAGGGTCTTTGAAGAGGCAATTAGTCATGTTATTTCAAATATTCCACCTAAAGATGTTGGTATTTCTTTTTTATGGTTTTTGACAGAGAAAGACAGAGAGACAGTCTCCATAGTTGTACACTAGTTTTTGATATAGTTTAATTCCATAGGTGGGCATGGTGTCATACAGGCCAGGAACCAGGCCAGGGGTCTCCCACATGGGAGGCATGTTCCCATGAGCTAGGAGCCTCCTGCATGGGAAGGATACCCAGGGCAGTAACCGAACCAGGGTCCTCCCACATGGGAACCAAACTGGGGGCACACCCCAGCTCAGCATATAGGTCTATAGAGGCTGGAGCGGGGATTCAATCCTTGGACCCCAGGGCAGCAAGATGAGCTCTCAACCCACAGAGCCATTCCAGCATCCTCAAGATGTTGTTGTTTCTAAATGAACTGAGAATGACCAGCCTTAAAAGATGGAGGCATATTAATACTTTACATCATTCACACCTACCTTCAGGGGCCACCTACACTAGCTTTTAAAAAGGCAAAATATTTATTTGATCACCTTCTCTGTACTACACATAGAAATTTTACACATGTGGCAATGAGAGAAAATTTACATGGGAGTCCAAGCGAAAGTAATTACTGTAAACAAATTCACAATTGTTGTGTTGTCATCCATTTAAAATTCCACTGGGGTGTTCAGGGGATGCTTTCCTATGGCTCATGGTAAAGATCCTATGAAGAATGGGCTGATGGATCATAGGGATGGTGTGGGAGGACAAGTTGTCATGGGTGATTGTAGTGACATAATGAGGAAGTTGTTGGCAACTGATAAATTTATTATGGTTCTTAGCTATTTACATATTTTTGTGACTGATAAGTATTTTAAGTTATTGAATTGAAATTGAACTATTATATAAGTATCTTTGAAAAAAGATAAATAAACTTTTTAAACTTTGGATATCTAATGCCTTAAGAGTATCACAAATCTGGAAAAGACCACTACTGGCACATTTCAGATAAGAAGATGCATTTATTCTGTTTTAATATTCCTTGTTCCAAAGCATGGGGGATATAAAGATGCACTGTAAGTTAACTTAATCAATTGCTTGATAAAACTATGAAATATGTATTTTTATCTTCCATATTAGAGTTTGCCAAATGGCCAACTTTTTTGAACTTTTGAAAGTTACTTTAAATATTAAAAAATATTTAGGATAGCTCAGCAGGTTGAGCCCTTGCCTTGTAATTGTGAGGCCTGGGGATCAGTTCCTGACCCTGGCCTGTGCAAACCCATATGCACAACCACGACACAACTAGTAAACCCAGAGATGGTGGCAAAGGTTCTCACCTCCCATGCGGGAGGCCCCCAATTCAGTTCCACCCTGTGAGGCCCCACATCCACCTGAATGGAATAAAACTATGTCACAACTAATGATGTACAACCATAGAGACTGCTCTGGGCCTTTCCCCTTCTCCCTCTCACCTTCTCTCAAACAATAAAATCAATCTTAAAAAAAAAATTAAATAGGGAATCCAGGAGGACTCAGTGGGTTAAGCACTCGTTTTGCAGCCCTGGGGACTGAGGATTGAATCCTGGTCCCGGCCAATGCAGACCCACATGATGAACTGGGGTGTGCTTCTTATGCAGGAGGCCCCCAGTTCAATTCTTGTACCCCTCCCCAGCCTCGATTCAGCCCCTGGCTCGAGTGGTTGTGCCTCCCATGTGGAAGGCCTCCAGACCAGTTCCCACACTGTGGGGCCCCTGCCCACCTGTGTGGAATAAAATCCTGTCAAAAACTGATGACGTACAACTATGGAGACTGCTCTGGGCCTTCCCCCTTCTCTTTGTCTCTGTCAAAAACAATAAAATAAATCTTAAAAAAATTAAATAAGAGGAAGAAACATGAAAATCTTGTCCACTGATATGTAGTCATATGAATCTTCTTAAAAAGGTTCAGAGAGCTTTTCTCCAACTAAGATTGTAAATGTAAAGGAATGCTCAAACCTTCCATGGCATTTCAAAGCCTCTTCTACTCAAATACCGTATTTCCCCCAAAATGGCTTAACATTTCTTGGTCAAGCCATGGTTGAGGGATTATTCTTTTCATAGTCCTAGAAAAGAATCTCCTCTGTCTCATTTTTATTTGTACAAAAAATGGTTAAAATGGGACAATGCCATTTCATTTTTTTTACCCTGAATGGTGACTGCCAGCTATTAAAATGCTAATTTCCAAAAAAATACAAAAAACCAAATAGGAAAGCCAAAGACAGCCAGGAAACAAGAGGCTTGAAGCCTATGGAGTGATTAATCATTTGATTAACCAGGTAAGTCTCTGGCACATTACTAATTAGCTCACTTACAAAGCCCCGGACTGAGCGGCCCTGGTTTGATTAAATAGGGGCTGAGCCATTCAAACCTTGCTTGATGCTTGAGCTTCTATTATGAAGTAGAATGTGTGCGACTTCCATGCTAAGCTCATCTCTTTAATCCAGCTGTGATTTCTCAGGCTTGTGACACTCAGGCCTAGGCACATAAATCAAAGAGCAGAAAATGGTTCTCATGATCAGAGAATATGATCTGTATTTTAGGACCCTTTTCCCCCAAAAAATAATTTAAAAAGGGGTGGTTTAAATTCTGAGGCTGGAGTAACTACCTGTTGAATATCTTAAAGCGGCTGGTTTGGTGACCCTTCGGGTTATCCAGAGGCATTGGTAGAAGACTCTACCCTAGTAAAACAGTATAAATCTGCTCTCACTCCACTCTGTTCCTCTGGGAGGATTTATGAGTTGTGAAAAAGGATATTTGACATTAATAATAAAAATGTTTTCAATTTTACTAGGTAGTCTGCCTTTAAAATATACTAAAAGCTTATCATTCCCCCCTGCCCCCCCCCCCCGGGTATTTCTATTCTTAGTCAATTTAATCCAACCCCCTCTCCCTCACCACCACTGAAACATCCATCTCCTCAATGGTGCTAAACTAGGGCGATCCTGTCCTCTTAAAGAATAAGGAGGTGGCGTGAACTCTTCCTGCTCCATAATTCGCCTTTGGATCCTCATACAGGATCTTTGCTTTAGTTTTTAAGCTTGTATAAAACAACTGACTGCTTGCTTGGGCTATGTACTGTATCCACTATAATTTTTTCCTTGACTGCTGCAGGTATATATAAAGCAATAGAGATTTTGCCTGGATCAGCTGAAGTATAAGTTAAGGCCAAAGCCAAATTTTTTCCCAAGTTGATGACATCCTGGCTGGATATTTTTTCCATTGTGGGTGCTGTATTTTGAGAGGGTATTGATAAAACAGAGCTGGTCTAGTGAAGGCCAAGGAGGAGAGGATTGTGTGGGAAATCTTGTCATGGGGGACTAGCTAAAAAACTTCAGAAGAAAAGACTGGAGTGGATGGATATGGGGTGGAGAAACATGGTACCTGTCTTTAAATAGCTGTAAGGTCTCATGTTGGATAGTATGAAATGCATTCTTGTTCACATTGCATTTCCAACATGTAGCACAGTGCCTGGTAGAGAGAAATCATAAATAGCAGTGGTCACCATTTTTAAAGCATGTGCTATGTGTTAGACATTGTAATAGTGTTTTGCTTGCTTAATATCAATTAGAACTTATTATTATCTCTAGTAGCTGAGGGAACTCACACTTAGAAAAATTAAGACACTTTCCAAAGTCACATAATAAATGTCTAAGCATGGCTTCAAGCCAGATCTGTCTCCAGGAACTGAGTACAGCTCTGTATCGCGCTCTGCCACTCTGTCCTGCTACCACAACAAGAATGACAGCACTGGGGTTTGAGGTAGGGTTTCAGTGACCAAATTCTATCACTTTCATATTTTTCTCTGTGGACGAGGAATCATAGTTTGGGTAACAGAAGTTACACAGTCAGTGTGTTCCAGAGTCAGGATTAAAACCCATGCTGGTCCTTGTACAAGATCCAACCTTTTCATCACTGTGTCCTACCACCTCCCTGGTGCAAAGAGACTCAACCCATGCTTGTTTCTAGTTTGATCTGGGTGAAATATTGTTATTTCAAGTCTGAATCTCTGTTACACCTATTTTCTTGTGTTTAACTCTTGAACACTGAGAACTCGCTTGGCCTCTGTATCCGCATTCTTGGTTTGCCCTGACCTGGAGCTCAGTTCTTTCTGGGATCCTTCATCTGCTTTGCACTACCTTCCTCCCTTATGGTGAGGAAGATAATATAATCTAATTTTGCAATTTTTGTCACTGTTAAGATATTACACACAGTATTAATGCTTATGCTCACTACATTTAAATATTCCTTATAACACTCTCATGAAAAGAATTATTATTGCCTGTTTCACAGATTAGCAGTGTCTCAGAGACGTTAGGTAAGTATTTTTAAGATTACAGAGCTAATTAACTTCCAATTCAGCCTAATGATAATAGTAATAATAATACATGAATTCTTTCTCCTGCATGAATGTTAGGAATTCTTTTCATACTTCCTTTCTCTAGTCAACTTTTTCCTTCTTGTGCTACAAGCAGCATGAAAATAGCTCACCAGGGCATCACCAGATAAATATCATCTTAATGATCATTAATTTAAGATGAAAACTATGAAAAAAAATATAGAAGTAGTTGTATTCTCCGAGATAGGTGTTCGTTACAAAGTAAAGGAATTTAGGCTTACAGAAATGAAGTGGTTTTTCTCACAGTGATTCAACTAGTAAGTGAGAAGGCTGTGCTTTGATCTTAGGGTATTAAAGATGGAATGATGTATATTTTTAAACAGGAGCAGACCAATACTTCAGATGTTAGTGGAGGAGGAATAGTCAAAGATGGAAAAATGTTTAAGAAATCTACAAAAGGTAGTGAAAGGTTATAGAAACATCATGAAAGTCTTAGTAAGGCATAGCTAAAAATGTAGTGAGATTAAGTTATCTGTATAGCTATATGTGGGTGCACAAAGCAGCCCTTTTTAGTGCAGAGGAGATTTAGTTACGTGTTCCCTCCTGAATAAGGAAATGTAAAAATTAAGATGAGTATACATGTATGGTTCTAGCAGAAGAGCATAGCTGGACTTGTGTACGCATGAGTTAGCCAAGCTATGTTCTTTGGATCCTTTGACTTAGGAATTCAGGCATGGGTAAATCAGTCTGCCTGCTGAGGTAGAGTAGATATCCAAACACCTGCTCTGTCTGATGTGAAGGTAGAGAACCCGACCAAGCACTGGGGTGGACCTGACCAAGATGTGCTAATGAAAAAGGTCTCCAAAGAACTCATGATCTCATAGAGCAGGGGTGGCCAACAAGTCGATCGCGATCTACCGGTCGATCGCGAGGCCAATTTTGGTTGATCATCGATCGCTCGCAATGTCTGGGGTGGAATTCTGTGTACCATGGATTTTGAAGTGATTGTAGCTCTTATAACTCCAGCGGCGCCACTGCAGCGCCCGGCTGATTTGAAGTAGCAACTCGAGTGGTGCTGCTGCGGCGCCCGGCTGATTTGAAGTGTCAAATCATAACATACAATCCTAAGAAACTGACACAATGGGGTATCAGAGTTTATACTCTAGCTGACTCGAAGACTGGCTACATTTGCTGCATTTTGCCATATTATGGATCACTCACAACAGAGCTCTTGGTCAGACCCGATTTACCTGTTTCATCAAGAATTCCGATACACTTATACAAAATGTTGTTGGAGAAAATTCCAGGTGCTCAGGGGCACCATATGTACACG